>VYZQ01036561.1:80225-98221 GCA_013400655.1 Mystacornis crossleyi
GTAAACTTTGTTTTTGTGTGATACATTTATCACAAAGAAAAACTTTTAAAGGTATCGATGTCTGAATTGTCAAAATAAAACTGAAGGTCTTTTTCTTAACAAAAAAACCAAACCAAAACCAACAAAAAAAACTAGCAACAAAAGTGAAAGAATTTTGTTTCACATTCCACTCTGGGTACTCTGAGTTGTGGCATGACATTAAATTGAAGTTAGTTTATTTTTAGCATGTTTCATTTGTTTATTTACTTAAACATAATAGCTGAGCAACCAGAGCCTGTAAAAATACTTCTAACGAATGGGTAAAATTATAGCACAATAAAGAATAAGTAAACTACACAGCTTCAGGTGCTAGTTACAGAAGACATTAGGGGTTTTTTTTTTGTGCTGGTAGAAGACTATAAAAGCTGGCCCTTTGGAATTACTCAATTTTCAAAAAGACGCTTGCAAGCAGAAGGGGCCTAAATCTGTAATATCTTATCTGAGAGTCATTATTTTTTAAAGGATATAAATCCCTCTGTTAAGCTGAATTTAATTTATCAAATAAGTCATGTTATTATGTCTGGACAAGGGCATAAAGTTTATCAGTGAAATAAAACCACTGAAGATACACAGTGGTGGTGTTCGCTGCTGAGAAGGGGAATTCAGGCTTCTTGAATCTCTTCCAGAAACAGATGTAAATTCCACTGTAGCTTTTCAAATAGTGAATAATCACGGTCTGTTATGTTTAGTGATGAATCACGCGAGGGGTTGCAGATGGTGAGGCGGGTGCAGCTGTGCAGATGCTGGAGGAGCTGAGATAGGAGACTGCGGGACCGAGGGGGTGAAGGAGGTGATTTGGGGATGGGGTGATATGGCTGGTGGAGGAGAGGCAGCTTTCTTTAGACAGCTGAAAGAGTATTGAAAAGGACTGTAACCTGAGATTTGGGATAGGGAGTGTGCTGGTGACTGAAAGGAGGCATTCTTGAGGCAGAAAGATGTTTTTGTTGTTATTGATCTTTGAAGCAGAAGTTGTAGTATTGGGTACCAAAGCAACTGGACTTTTTTCCTGAGCCAAAACAATAAGGAGTCCAAGCTAGAAGTTTAGGCTGTAAATGAAAAGAGAAAACTAAGAGACTTCATGTCTCTTTTAAAGGAATACTGGTGTTAAATAGGAGAGCTTTTGTTGGAAAAAGTACGGATGCAAAGTTGTGGGCTTTTTTTATTTCTGTTTTTCTGGGCAGGACATATGTAATAAGATCAAGGTGGCAAAATTTGAGAGTTTGTCAGGTAGAGAAGTTGTATCTGTCTAAGCTGACTAAACATGGGGGGTTGCAATCATTAAATGGCAGGTAAGACTCAAATGAAACTTCTCACAATCTTAAATAAATATGCTAAATCTTAATTCAATATGCTAAACACACCTTGCAAATTTTTGCATTAAATAATTTTAATTTCTCTTTTTCTTTTAGATTGAAAGTTTTGTTCCAAAACAATAGCTCTTTACTCAGGAAGAATGTTGCCATTAAGATGTCTACAAGAATTGGTATTTTTGCTCACAGGTCAGAAATCCTCAGCCAAAGTGAATATTTAACCACTATTCCAAGGATAGCTAATTATCTTTTTTTTAATAGTATGCGTGATTAGGCATCAAAGTGAGGGACCCTAGAAAACTCTAGAATAATCCAAATATTGACATAAGTTCAAGCACCTATTGTACACTTGTGTGTTCTACAAACTCCAGCAAATATAAAATAAATACTGAAAATTAACGGGACGGGGGGCGGGCAGTGCAGGCAAATGTCCAGATCAGTCTTAGATGAACTATGCCCCAAACCTGAAAGCAATTTTCAGGACTGTTTTCTCTCCTCTTTTGGTCTCATTACCTGTCAGGTATATGCAGTATGGTCTGCCGTCCTCTGCCCCCACTCAATAATTCTGAACCTGCCAGTCTTCTCAAATTGGACACAGCAGTAATGGCTGCAAAGGCATTAAAGTTCTGTCATTTTCATGGAACTTGGTGACTGGGAAGAAGAAAGGAAAACACATTATTGAGCTTGCTGAGGAAGTGAGGCAATATGACTCCAGCAATTCTCTGTTCTGTTTGGCCTGTCAGTTGCCAACCAGCACAGGAGGACACAGGAGCTCAGGCTGAACCAGCCGCAGTGTGTCTGTGGTGCTTCGGGGGTGTCATGTGGGCAGGGGGCAATAGTACACCTGTATGAATGGTACTTCTCAAACTGGGCACTGTCTCGGTGCTCCCAAGCTTTTATCGTGCTATTTAAACTCGCAAAATCATATACGGCTGCAAAAATTTCATTGCCAGTCAATAAACCCAAAATTAACTGGCATCTGTCAAATACGTGGCCTTGAATGAGGTTGTATTCAGTTGAAGTATTTATGTCAGAGGAACAATCCTTTGCTCTTCTTCTGTAGAATAAGCAAGCTCGAAATAATGCAGGAAGGTTGAATATGCTCAGCAAACAGAAGATTAGGTAATTATTTCTTATCCTTCTTTCATGACAAATTTCACCTAAAGACTGATTAGGATTCTAATTTCTAAGGAGTATGTTACTGATATATGTTATGTTATGACAATATGTATATGATATTTGTTATGATAACATACTAAAGAGTATGTTATTATCAGTAATATGTACCACATATTGTTGCTATCACACATAAGTGTCTGCAGATAAAAAATAAAAGGGATTCTTATAGCCTGTTCTGTAAGAACACAAGTTATCCATACTTACACCTGAACCCTAAAGATTGTTGAAATACTATCAGTTTCAGAAACTGCATCCAAATGTTTGTTTGACTTTAAGTTAGTGGCAATTGGCTTTTTTTTTTCTTTCATAAATATAGCATGTTTGAATTTTCACATTTGTTAGGAAGAGTTACTAGACAGTTGTGCTTGTAAAAGTTATGATGTTTTTCTTGACAAAACATTCACGTATATTACGGGTTTGTGGGTTTGTTTGGGTTTGGGTTTTTTTATCAAGCACGTGAGCAAGTAAATCTTCTGAGTGAGAGGTTTACATAACAGCGCCATCAGTATGCCAAAAATTTTGCCTTACACTACATCTGTGTGTATTAGATTATAGTTTTAATTGACAATTTCAGTTGCACAGATGTCTTTAATTTGTTACCTTATGAAGTTTATTTTTACCATATGTAGTGAAAATGTACTCCGCAGGAGACTGAGCAAGGGGCTTACATTTTATTTACTTCAGAAATTGATTATATTGGAGATAATTATTTAGTCATCACTCCAAAATGCAATTTCTATTTGCCTGTTACCCTCAGATATCTGTATCCTTCAACAAATGAGGTCTCTGTAGAATATCAGGGTATAGTTAGAAAACTGTCGAGCAGGCGCTTTTCATAATCTGAGATGCAATAATCACATGTCTCAGGAAACAATTGCAGCATTCCAATTTAGACTTAAGGATCTGGTTCCCAGTGAGCAGCATGTTGGGGCAAATGCGTGGGCTGTTTGTAAATGCTGTACATGTTGTAATCAACTTTGACTTCACCACTCAAGCTTACTTTTACGTATTAATTTTAGAAAAAGAAACCCTGACAGTAGTTTAGGACATCTAATCGGTGCATGCAGCTCATCAGACAGTTTTTGTGGGATTTTTGGTTTGTTCCTTTTTCGTAATTCTCTTAATTCTGGCCATACCATGCAACCAGATTTAGCCTCAATCTCAGCTCTGATCTCTGAAATTAAGGTGTCCCTAACTGTTAATCAGTGCAGAATCTTGGCTTATGTAATTAGCTCATCAGACATTTGTACAGGATTGCAAAACTTAGGAAAACCTGGCAACTTCCAAGTAAATGGGCAAGGAGTTTTAGGACACACCGAATAAATAGGTAAGGAGGTTTTGGGACACAAGAGGAAAGTAAAAGAACTTTAGGTTCATCAACGGGGTAATAAAAATAAAACAAATACTCAGATGACACAGTTGTGTGAACGTGACCTTGGCTCTTGGATCAAATAGCAAATACACGAATGTCGTGTTTGTCTGAATGTGACCTCTCCGTGGTTCAAATATCAATCATAAATCAAACCCCAGCTTTTGATGTATATGCAGAGGGAACAGCCTCTTAAATGATGCACCAGATCTCCAGTTCTCAGCAGTTGTGGTGTCCACATGTCAGTGCTCAGCACACACGCCCAGCATATGTGGCAGTATGTTCTGTCAGCTTCATTGCCCACCAGGTGTTGTCACAAAGGCTTTAGAATCTGTAGAACTTTGAAGCACAAACTGCTTTTGGCTGTTGTGGTTAACACGTGTAATCTTCTGAATCCTCCTCAAGCATGGAATAATTTGAGTGGACTATAACAGTGACTTGAAGATCGACGCTGACATTGAAATGGATTGGATAAAGAGCAAAACTTGGAGATTCATTTGGGAGAGGAAAGCCAAAAGGGAGAGGGTGTTGCAAGTGTAAAGTTGTAAATGTAACAGTGGAGTGGGGTTTTCGTTAGAAACTGTGGTGAGCTGTGAGCAGTATTGGCAGAATTGTAGCGAACCTGAAAGGCAGCACATGGCAGAGAACACAGACTACTCCATAACATAGTGGCTACTAAGATGTTGCCATGGCTTAGTTTCTTGCAGAAAATAAATTCTTATTGTCCTTTTGAATCTCTTGTTAATAAAATATACTTTCTTCAGTGGTCATGCCGCAAAAATACTGAGTATTATGAACTCCAACATGAATATTTGCTTCAAGTGCATTAACAGCTAATGTAATAAATTGAATAATCTTCCCTCATACTGCTTTCCGCACTGCTTTTTTAAAAGCCACGTTAACAGTAATATCTTGATTCTACAGATTAGGTTGGTAGTCAGTTTGAGTATAAAAATGGAAACAGACACCATTACAAATTGAGGGGTTTTTATGCCTTCTGTGTATCTGGGCTATAAAAGTTGAAGCAAGACAAAAGACTTTTTTAACACGAAGTTTTTCACTTGAGTCTTTGGCAGTGCTTGCTTGGGTTTGGAACCACCTAAATTTCAGACTGGATTATAATGTAGTTTAAAAAATACAAAAACCTAGGAATTCAAAATACGCAAAGCAACCAACCAACAACAACAAAAAAAAAAAAAAAAAAAAGGAAAAAAAAATCCCCAAAGCCCCACAAACGAACAAAAAACCCAAAGCAACAAAGACCCCTCCAAAAACACTTCTTGGAGAAAATAGTAAAGTGAGGGAGAACATTATAGGTTTTTCAATAACCCTAAGTATAGTATTACTATTTACTTACACTGAAGTCCTGAGTAGACAGTTCTTTAAAGGATTCAGCAGACACAGATTTAAAAGAGATTTGAAAGCTTTACTTTGACATAAAGCTATTTCTGACTTTTCTTTCAGTTCAGCATTCATTTGACAGAAAAGTCAAGTTATTCCCAATTATAGAAACCTCCAAAGCATTTACTTTTTCGATAGGAAAACTCACATTTAGAGGAGAGAAAAAAACCCAACAACCAAAAAGTCTCAAAGTCATGTTGGTATTCTATGCAGACTTGAACCTATTTGAGCTTGAAGGCAGTTCAAACAACAACTCAATCTCCACTCTTTGCAATATGGGATTTTCCTTTTATCAGAAGGACCTTGATGCAAATTTGAGTAATGCCATGTTTGATATACCCATTTATGTGGAAGAAAGCAAGCATGATTGCAGATAGGTGTAAACTTGAGGCGATAGACCTGTAAGGCTTGTCTTTGGAGCCTGGAGGCAAAGGTTGCAAAACCTTCCTGTGCCATTGCTGATGAAACCAAATCTGGCTCCTGTTGTTAAAGGGATTGCAGGGGCTTCTTTAAACACAGGCTTCAGATCTTACTGCGCCGATAACCGGGAGCTGTGGTCTTTCTTTACGTCTGAAGCTGAGCTGTCTGCTAGAGGCTGACTAGTCTAATGGTGCGGATGAAATATGGTGAAATCTATTTTCTGGTCTAATATGAAATCAGTGTAAATATAAAGTGTTCTGAACGGAGTTCCTAGTTACCAGGATCTTGAGGGGCTTGTTGAATTTAAAATTCTCCTTTAGAAAGCCACTTGATGCTAGGATGTTGTTTTATTCTTTACGAGCAGCAGAAGTCCTTCTTTGAGCTAGAGTCTGCTCTCGGCTTGCGTTTCCAGCATTGGAACTTTAATTTCATTTTTGTTGTTTATTTATTGGAGCATGTTGTGTCAACTCAGAGTGAATGCCTGTATCTTCCAGTTACTGGATTTCAGTGGCAGTTTTACTGCTGGAAGGTGAGTATCTGTGGGATGTGCACATAGCAGCCTGCATGACAGCTCCGTGGCCCTGCCAAAAGATGGTGATACTCCTTAATCTAATAGAGGTGCTGCCTGATCTGTAAAGCAGTTTCCACCTCTCACAGAAGACCAAAGAGCCATTAGCTTCTTCAGGCAGTGCAAGTGCCTGGTTTGCAGACCCAGCCAGTCCACACAGTCTGGATTCTGCAGAGGAGATTCAGGCTGCACAGACAACTGTTATTTTTTGGCCATGCAGCACGTGTATCCCTCTTTCCAGCTGTTTATTTCTGCTCTCTCCATTGAGCCAGCACTAATATTTGTAAGGCTTTGCAGTGAACTGGATCAGGGAAGTGGTCGGATTGAAAAGTACCACGTTTTTAGTGTGTAATCATGGCCTCAAAGATCAGTTATAGCTCTGGAAATTCCACTGAGCTCCACTCAACCCAGACATGTTAAGTGAGCTGTTTGACGTTAGGTGAGATTAATTACCTCTCTTATTTCTGTTTGCTGAAAATTAATTTCCGCTTTCTAGTTTTTTCTCCGTTAGTAACTGCATCTGTTGTGTGAAAGTGAGAGGGTATTATATTTGAAATAAATACTTTTATTATCTCCTGAGTACTTTTGTTGTTGTCCTGTTGCTAGTTACTTCTTAAACAGTAATCTTGGCAAAACAAATAATTTTTTAAACTATTTAGTGTATAATAAATGTGTTACATAAGTGAAAGAAAGCATTGGAGGAAATTGTGGATATGTAATCTTGAAGGTCTGGAAAGCAGCTGAATAGTTCAAAGCAGGAAGGTCACATTTAAAAGGAGGGTGAGTGGTCCCGTTCAGAGACATGGATCTGTAATATACACTAGCCAATGTCATTTAAAATCCAGTGGAACAGAAAATCCAGGGACCAAAGAAACGCAGCTTCCTAGCTCAGTAAGTTCTCCTTGAGTACTATAATGAGTAATATAAAACCAAAAAACCATTCCTATGTTGTTTTTACCACTTTGTCATGGCTTAACCCCAGGAGGCAACCAAGCCCCAGTTGCTCACTCCCCTGCCACGGAGCTGGGGAGGGAACTGGAATCAAGGTTGCATAGAACTTTTCCCTACATGACTTTTAAGATCCTAATTTTATAGCTTTGCTATCAATTTTCAAAATTACAGTATGTGAATTTTTATTTCTTTTAAAAGCAAGGATATTTATAAGTTGCATATGGTATCTTGGAGTGCAGTGGAGTAAAGGGAAGAAAGATGAAGTTTTTCTGGGTGCGTTTTTTTGGAGAAGGGGTGTGCAACTGGCAGTCTTGATGAAGGTGTGGCTTACAAAAATTCTTCATCACATGCATATAAAATGTTCTTTTTCTTAAGTTCTTAATGCTTTTAAAAATATAAAACAGTGTGAGTATGTAAGGTTAAAAACTATGAAAAGTGAATAAATTGTCACATGATAGAGGACAAAATATGCATCCTTTCCCAGGTAGAGTCTGGGTGTCACACTTTAGGTACCGAATCTTATTTTCCGTTCTCTTTTGTGTTGAATCAGGATATTGGAAATACTGTGCCGCTTACATACTCAAGGCTCTTCCTATCCACTGAAGTTTTCTAAAAGTATCTATTGCAATCATTAGTTTTACATGTGCTGTTTTCAGCCCCAGCATTCTCAGAATGACCTAGAGGTAATGATTGTTTCAACTTTAACCCTGGTATTTGCAAGCAAGCCCTTTACACGATCAATTTGTTTATGCAGTCAGTTCAGACTTTGTTACTGCTTCCCAGAGATCTTTGCATCTCGGAAACCTGTTACCTTACAGGAATTATCCCTGGTGTGGCAAGTATTAAATGTGGAAGGGCTGGAGGTTTAGTACTTTAGTACCCTCCACTCCTTTCCAAAAATGAAGCAAATAACTGATAGCTCCATGTTGAGGTATTTTTCTTTAATAATCTGACTGATTTCTTTGGGACCGGTTTCAAGTTTATAGGTAAGTTACTCAGTGGGTATTCACAGTGAGGTGGTGGGAAAGGAATTCTCGTGAAAATAGACATATTTCAGAGATAACAGGATGTGAGAGAGTTAAACCTGTTTAACCTTAAAACCATAATTACATGAAATTGTGTCTTTATTTTTCCATGTTCTAGTCTCTTGTTTTCAGTTTGTGTGTGTTGGTACTTGGGGGTAGGAAATGGGTTATGGAGACTAAAGTATTGTATGGCAAACTGAGAAAATCCTCTGCAAATTTCTTGTGGCACAGAATTTTTGTAAATACTTAGAAGACACAGATCTTTGAGTGGAATCATCATGCTGCAGCTACTACATCTACTGTTGTAACATGTGCAGGGCTTTTTTGTAAAGCAAAATACTCTCTGTGAATATTAAATGAACTTCATACTCATTCCCCTTTTTATTTTAGGAGCCTTTTTTCATTCAAGCAACGATCAATGCATATTATGTGAAACCTGCCAATGAAAGTATATTCACGTGTAAATATGCACAGAACACAGAGAAGCCAGAAGGCAGTTTACTGCATAAATACTAGACATATTACTTAAAGATTTTCTGTCTTATAAAGAAATTAATTGTCAGTACTGTGAATATTAGTATATTTTGACAGTCTTCAGAAATTGTTATGTTGTCTCCATGCTTGCTTAAATACCAGTTAATCATTGACAAGAGCTCTAATGATTAAGCAGCTGTAATTTACTTGTAGTGTTTGAAAGTACAAAAGGGTATGTAATTTAATAGTTAAAACAAGAAGCACTCAGTTTATATTTCACTAGCTATTAGGTTGTTTTTACAGAAATTTAGCTAAAAAGTCTGCTGAATTTTACATATGGATTGTAAACGTGGAAAAGTATGGTGCGATGTGGGCAATACCAGGCAGCTGTTGCCATGTTCAGAGGTCAGCTCTCAAGCCTTTCCTTTGCTTTCCTGTCAGATGGTGCCTATTTTGGTTGAAAGTAGACTTGAGTGTTCACGTAATCCTTGAAAATTACTTGTGCTGGATGAAGAAGTGATGCTTGGAGAGATGTATGGGATTCAGCAGGGAACACTGGGTACAGGAAGCCCAGTGCCTCCCCAGAATAGCTCAGCTGAGTGTCTGCAGAGGAATACAATGATTCTGTGCTGTGAGCAGCTGGTTTAGCCTGGGTGAACTTCACGGAGAGCGCGCTGGAAGCGTGGTGCCAATCACACGTTCTGCCATTCCTTTCTTCTTTATCCTGATGGCTCCTTAGGGAGACAAATTTGGTAGCCTCCTTTGGATTGCTGGAGGTTTCTTTATACTTCTCCCCCATCACAAAATAGATATATCACAGGGATAGGAATTTCACTTTGTTTTCACAAATACATACAAGGGATTTCTCTTTTCTGAGCTTGAGTATGTTCTGGTTGTGTCAGGGATGTGGACAGATAACTCAGAGCAAACAGCACAGTTGGTTCCAGGTGTTACTGGGCTTATCCGTGCTGCAGGCCCAGCTCTCCCCCACCAGCACAGCTGATACAGTAACGTACCTGTTGTCTGACACTGGTGTTGGAAATCACGGGTAAATTCCCATACTTAGTCTCCTACGTATTCTTGCTTGCTGCACTATGTGATGTAGAAATTATTTTCCTTTTTTAGTTAAAGCTACCCTGTTTCAAAGAAATTGGGCAAACAGATCTGTACTAATGGTCTTTGTAGAATGAGATGGCAAGTTAGTAATAGTGACAGCATCTCGTTTATTTTTCCTACTCAAGAAGAATGACTAGAATATTGATATTTGTTCTGAGTTTGGGTGGGAAGTGGATAATGCCTTCTGTAGAAACAGTTTTCTAAGCAATGGAGAGAAAACAACGATCTATAGATTGATCTTGTCATAACCTCCACTTATTTTGAAGTCTTTTGGGGAGTTTTCCTCACCCTGTGCTCTTGATGATTCATGTTGCATAAAGCTTCCAGAGCAACAGAATGTTGTATAATATTTCACCTTTGAATTAGAAATCCTGTATTCAGTGTGCTGCAACTGGTTCAAATATTGTTTAAAAGGATCTGATTTTTTTTTTTAATTATTCTTTCACCAGTAAAAAGAAGTTTAAGTGACTGCTCTACTTGATCAAAATGGTGGACACCGAAAACCAGCTCTATCCCCTTACTCCCTTGGAGGAGGAGGATATAGACAGTCCTTTATCGGGAGAGTTCCTACAGGACATGGAGAACATTCAAGACCTGTCCCAGTCTCTAGGTGATGATAGTTCTGGAGCTTTAAGTTTAACAGATTTTCAGTCACTGGGAAATGGTCCAGGATCTGATGGATCAGTTATAACAGGTAAGAGAGTTTGGTTTAACACAAAACTTTCTTTTATATATAGAATGGTAGAAATTAAAAACTTCTTTAATGCAATAATTTTTGTTTATGATGAAGTGAGACTAGAAATATATAAGCTGATTATGGCATGGTTTTAAGCTACTTAAGGCTTAAGTTACTATATCAAACAAATGTCACTGAAGAATGACTGTAACATAAAGTTACATAGTCTTTAGTCAGGGGCTTTGTTTGGGAGATCATAATGGGAATCCCTGCAGTGGTGTGGGACACTGTGGTGATCTCAGTAAGGTTTTCCTATTGAATCTGGGTGTTTGCAAGTCTTTTAGCAGTAGAGACATTTGAAGTCGTTTACTATTAACCTTTTGGTTGATTTGCATTATGTTTTGTTTTGGGGGTTCTTACTTTAAATCAGTTCCCAGGCTGTGATCCCTATTTCACCTTGGAATAATAGAACTGAGAGAGATGAAATGAACAGTGTGGGCTTTGAAGGGAATGGGGAGAGCTGCCTCCAGGCACTATTGACCAAAGGAATGTTTCTAGAACTATGCCTTGTTCCCTTTTGTTTGCAGACCTTCTCATCAGAGAGATGCCTTGTACAGGAAAAGTTGTGATGAGCTTTATGTGTATTTGTTTATAACATGCTCCTTCAGAGGGCAGGAGGTTTTTCAATTATTTGAGTGTAGGTGTGTACAAGGCCTACAATAATTTAGATCAGCTTCTACTGTTGCCTTCTCATGGAGTATTCAGTGCTCATTGCAAAACGTACTGGTTTTGTGGTTAGAGAACATGCAAAATGTAAACTTCCAAGGCTCAAATTCCATAAGGCAAGTAAAATGAAATCACACTTTCAAAAAATCCGGGGTTTAGGCCGTTCTTAATGATTCTGATGCCTGTGGGCTTGGCAGCGCTGGCAATGCAGACTCTGAGTTCTGTGCCAACATTTTTTCCAACATAATACTTGCTGACCTACATTCATGAGTGTTTCTTAATCTGTCTGTTAAAATAACACACCCATTAATTTGCTGAAGTCTTGTGGTGCAAGTTGCAAGATGAAAGATAAAAGAAATTCTGGCCTCAGAAAATGTTTTCCTCAAACAAGGTGGAAATATTAATTGAAATAATTAAGGTTGGAATGTGTTAGTTTTGTAATGTGTTCATCTGCTGGTGGCACGTCTGAAGAGTTTATTTCATTGTACAATCCAGAAATGCTTTGTCCATTATAAAAACCCCCTTAAATATCTGAGCTAAACTATTTTAGAAGCAGGCATTTGTGTTACCTTCCTTTTAACATCTGTTCAGCCTTTCTACTGATGTGCAGGACTCGTCCATCTGCTTTTCAGCCTCAGTTTAGATTGTCATTTGAAATTATGAGTAGCTTTTCAAAGGTCAGGGGTCCTTATGTGTATCTGAAGTGTATCTGTGAGAGGTAGGAATATGTCTCTTGTGGTACTGCAACAAGAGATCCCCTGCTCGTCCCTGCAGCACAAGAGATGGAAGATGTAAAGCCAAGATGAGCTGTTCACACCCTTTCTGCAAAGAACACTGGTGTGGTGTGTAGTTATTGGGTCTATTATCACACATCTAGTTCTTGTTGCCAGAGTCACTTCAGTAAGGCCTTTTCCTTCTTGACATCCTATGTCTCATCAAAAGTAGCAAGGTACACCCTGTACTTTGTGTGTGTTTGCAATGGAAATATGAATTACTTTTCAAAGACTGATGGTCGAATTGTTAGTTCACTTAATGACTATTAACTGAAGATTATTTTTTAGAATAAGCTCATTTTTTTTCTGTGTTTTTAGTATAGAACTTGTATCAATCTTGATAGTATAGTATTTATGAAGTGTTCCTTTTTTTTTTTAGACACCCTTTCACCAGCATCCAGTCCTTCATCCATTAATTTTGCCACAGCTCCAGGTAGCATAGATGAATCACCCAGTGGAACATTAAACATTGAATGTAGAATTTGTGGGGATAAAGCCTCAGGCTACCATTACGGAGTACATGCTTGTGAAGGTTGCAAGGTACAGTCATAATTTTCTTCTTAAGAACCTAAATCATGTTGCTTTATTTATGGTGTAATATGAAGATAAACATTTGGTAAGTAAATGTTTCATTACTCTAGTTCTTGCCATTACAATTATTTAAATAATAAACCTATCTGTGGTCTTTTTTCTGAAGTAAGTCATCCAGATACCATAACTCAATACCAGACCTTCATCAAGCAGGAGCAATTCACAATGATAATTCTAATGCTGCTTTTCTGGATGTAGTTAGTGAAATACTAAAACAAAACACTAAACTGTGACACACCCCCCCCCAAAAAAAAAAAAATCAAAGCCTTCTTGCTCCACTAGTGTTTTATTTGTGTTGGGAGTATGGCTGGGAGGAGTTTGCCACATTCCTGTTGTAACAGTAACAAATCCCAAATTTCTCACCTCCACCACGTGCTGTCTGCATCCCTTAGTATTGTACCTCTTGTAGTTTTGGGACCAGGGCATGTCTCTGGAGCAAGTTACTCTTATCATTAATGCATTTTTTGGGATTATATGACCCATGAACTATAAGATTCTTTTCTTTTTCCTCTAATGTTTTAGATTTCCATCTTTTTTCCATATTAGAAGGTAACAGGAGAGAAATAATGGTCTTTGTGTGCAGTTTTCTTCCATGCACCATGTCAGTATGGTCATTTGACTGTAAATCTGATGGAATAATGCAGAATATTTATTAGAGATGGGGAACCAGTTCCTAGCCAGGTGTGTCCCACAGCCAAAGTGTTGCTCTGTGATGTGACACAAAATGTGATGGCTCTGGGTTTGCTGACCCTGTGACTGGGCTGTGTGTGACCAACCTTGCATTGCAGGCTGGAGACATCCTGGAAAGAGCAGTTGAGGTAGAGGCTGTTCTGCAATGCTCAGCGTTGTGTCCTTGGCTCTTCTGTATTCTCATACCCCTCACATCTGCTGGGTGAGGGAAGGATGGGTTAATTCTGCATGTGTTGTTTACACTGAATGAAAGATGAGGGGTACTTCTGACAGAGGATGCTGAGGGAATGCATACAAAAGCAATATGTGATTGTTTTGCTTCATCCTTAAGCACAAATCTGCTCAGGTTCTTTGGGTTCTTGGTTCTCTTCCAAGAAAGAGGGGGGAGAGTTATTTCCTCCTTTTGTGTTCTCCATTCTGTGCATGCCCTCAGACACACCACTGCGTGGATTTGTACTTCTGGACAGGTTATACTTTGTGTATTGTTTAGCTAGTGACATCAATAAACAGTAAAAGCAAAAAAATTACCTGTATGATTGAAGCTTAGTAGTCAACATTCATTAACATTATATATTGTTTCTTTCAAACTTTTTATAGGGCTTTTTTAGAAGAACAATTCGTTTAAAACTCATCTATGATAAATGTGATCGCAACTGCAAAATTCAGAAAAAAAATCGTAATAAGTGCCAATACTGTCGTTTCCAAAAGTGCCTTTCAGTTGGAATGTCACATAATGGTAGGTAAGAGTGCCCTTAATTTGTTTGCTCCTACCGGAGTCTGCTGCTGGAGGCAGGCACTTGGATAGCATTTTTACTCACAGACAGGAATTGAACCTCAGGTTTTTTACAGGATAGATCGCTGCGAGGGATGCCAGTTTCCCTGATGGGTTCATGTGGTTGATACAGACCAGCCAGAGGTGCTGTTATGAGCTTTACACAGTTGTGCTATGCGTCAGTTTGTCCATATTAATGTTCATTTATTTGCTTTCTTCACCCCAGAACTCTGGCACCAGTACTCCCATTGAAACAGATTTCAGTACTGGAAGAATTCTGACCAAGGGTTTTGTAGAGGAGTAGGAGGAGAACAACTGCTTTATTGTGAGGTGCAGTGACGCAGGATAGAAACCTGTAGGAAAGTAGCCTTCATTATTTTTCAGGTTACAGTGCAACAGCTCTTGGGCAGGTGGTTCAGAAAGTGGGGAGGGAGGGCAAAGGTCTGTGCTGACTGTGCAACAGGGATCTGGTAGGTTGTTTGTTAAACAGAATGGTAAAAATTCAGATCATTTAGGGATCCTGTTTAAAAGTTATGTTTGTTTGTGCTTGTGATTTAAGATAAGGGTGGCAAGCTTGTGGCTTACAGACCAATTTCAACCCACGAGGCAGTTCTCTGTGCAGGACGTAGCTTGCTGAGCAACACGGGTGAAGAGGGAGAGGCCAAGCCATGAGAAAGCACATCTCACTTGGCCAGATGATAGTAGTTTGCTTTCCCTGCTTGGCTCTGGTATTGTCCAGGCTGACCTTGGGGGCAGGTGCAGTGTGAAAGTAGGTAAAAATGCTGGGCTAGGTGAAAAGCTGTGGGTAAGGAGACAAACTTCCTTAGGAAACTATGCAGTCAGGATAGGAGGTGGGAACACGGCTGGGGAAGCTGCTTGTGACGTTGTAGTCTAGAGTCCCGTCAGGAGGCATTGTGAGAGCTGACTTTCTGGTTCTGCAGAAGCCTGGCTCCCTTGTGGTGAGCCTTGACTGAGACCGAGGTCCACTGTGAGAGGGTTGGTAAGTCTCTGCGAGACTGGGGATAAAAAAATCCTCAAAAAGTGTGCTGGACAGCAAAGTGATATCTCAGGTTGGGAGCTGAGCAGGGAGCCGTGCCGGTTGTCAGGAACTGACATCCGTGTGAAGCTGTTTCACCCTACTAAACACTCAGTGGCCACCTGTGCTGCAGCTGAAGGGAGTAGCTGCAGTTTTATTGCAGCAAACGTGGGAGGCAGCAGGGACGAGGGATGACTTCTAACTTGCGGGCAATACTTCTCAGGAAAAGTGCTACAACTAATTTTACATCCATGATCTTAAAACTGTAAGTTTCAGTTTAGAGCAGGTATCCTTCCACTTTTTCAGCAGGTCGGTGTGATGACCCACCCTTAAGGGGAAGGAAGCACCTAAGCCAGATTCCAACAGGCTTTCCTTGTTGGACTTCCACTGAAGTCCACAGCTGTATTTCAGATCATGCCTAGAGTCATGTCCTTATGTCATGAGAAGATCCCTTGGGCACGTTGAAGGGCTGATGCTGTTCATGCCCTGAATTGCTCGGTGTAGGCAGTGAGGTCCTGTCCTCACTGGCTGGATGCTGAAATGCGGTACGAGTAACTCACCGTATGAGCCATCTCAAACCCTTGCACACCTCCCAAGGGTAAAATGGGGCTGGCTTAGCTTGAAACGGAAACTGAAGAAGGATGTGGATGTGTCCATGAATGGCAAGACCACTTGCCCAAAAACCAGGAGACCTCCATACCCAGAGGTGTTTCAGACTTGCATCTCCTGCCTCTCGGAAGAATATCACAACTAGATTGGGTGTTCAAACTGTTCTTCTCTCCCGTCCTGAAGGGCTGGCTAGTCTGTTGAGAAAGCAGCATGGGGTAGAGGAGGTTTTGTTGCCTGTAGCCCTAGAGCTGTAAATGCAGGTCTTTGGGCTGGGGTTCCCACTGGCAGTCCAGGTGTGTTGGATAAAGAATGCCACTGCAGGTTCTGAGCCAGCAGTGGGATTCAGGCCTGACTCCGTTGCAGCTCTCCAGCTCGTGTGTGCTTTCTGCCAAGCTCCTGTCATGAGTTCACTCAGTGTTTCAAGAGTTCCCGAGGTGGACTTTGAGTTTCACATTGGGATCTGTAGGACTCAATAAGGGGAAAACAAAATACAAGTACTTAGGTAATGTAGAAGGAAAAAGAAATGTGTTCTAGCGCACTGCAGAGAGCAGTTTGTGTTCTGAAACTCCTCAATACCTTCAGTTCAGCGTATTAGTCACTGACTGTGTTGGGAAGGAGGAGATTTCCTCATCTCTACCTCAGGTTTTCTAGACAGAAAAGTCTTATTGCTCTAATCAGCAACAGTAAAATGCTTAAGTTCTTGTATGATTTGTGTTTGTTTTACAATTATGTCTTCCCGTCAGCAATACGTTTTGGACGAATGCCGAGGTCTGAGAAGGCCAAGCTCAAAGCAGAAATTCTAACAGGTGAAAATTATGTAGAAGATTCAGAAATGGCAGATCTTAAATCACTTGCCAAAAGAATTCATGATGCCTACCTGAAAAACTTCAATATGAACAAGGTTAAAGCCAGAATCATCCTTGCAGGGAAAACCAATAACAATCCAGTAAGTACTTTTTCTGTTACTTTAAAGTAAAGCTGACAGGCACATAAGGTGATTGTAATAATTTGGTAGACTCTTTAGCAAATCTTTTAGAAAATAAGTATCATGGTAATGCAGACGTGAAATATTCCAAGAGAGTATCTGTAGTAAATATGGTTGCTTTTAACCACTATCAGAATAGTAAGAAGCTTTAGGAAAATCAGGTGATTACCTTGTAAGTGAAAACTCATAACCTTTAATTATTGCTCTTAATCAAAAATGAGGTGATAACTGAATGTGAATACCTCTTGATATGGGGAGAATGGTTCAAACTTAATTTCCTATTATGCCAGTGAAAAAAAAAAGCTTTTCTGTCACAAATGCTGAGATAAGTACTGTTATCTTGTAGGGTGTACAGGTGCTCTGCATGACTTTTATTTTAATCAAAATAATATTTATCACCGGAGGGGAAAGAAAACTTGTGTTTATAATTTTTTGGTTACAGTGCTGGCCATTTCCTCATCCTTCCTTTTCTGTATGGTTCCTTTGAAAGGCAGAAGCAAACAAGGTTGTGAAGGCACCTGTGCTGTAGAAATTATTTTTCTTTCAGGGTAATTTAGCCAAAGTCTACCTAATTCAATCAACTGCTTTTTGTTTGGTAGCACATGGGAGAGTATAACCGATGTAAGGACTCACTTGTTTCACTTTATGCTTATTTATTTAAGCTCTGCTGTGATTTTTGTTAGTTCTATGTAGAAGATAAGTGTTATTTTATCAGCAACTTCAGTTTCAGTAAAAATTTGCAGGGAAGAAATTTTACATATGCCATAATGAAAACCATGTAAGTGTGGGGATGAGTGTTATCAAAATTGTAAGCAAGCTGTCTTCTACATTATGGAATTTGGCATATAATAGCCTAGTCTAGCCAAGCCTACAGCTTTCTGCATTAGAAGAGAGACACATGAATTATCCCAGTCTTTTCCCTTGCATTAAAGAGGTGTGTAAACTTAGGCACAGGCTTAAACATTTCAGGGGTACAGGCTGATGTGAGCCTACAGTAAATACCACCTTTAGCTCCTCACGGAGTGGGCTTCTGCAGAAGATCCTTTTTGTGCTTGTTACCCCGTGTCAGAACCATAAGCCACATGTGTCACACCTGCAGGGATGGATCCTAGAGCACTGCATCCCAGTTCTTGCTTTTGAATGTGTGCGGCCACAGCCACAGGACTGACCAGCCAACACTGACCAGCACGCGCGCGTCCGTGTGAATTTGCACATAAAAATTAATGAAGAATCTGACCTAGGATGTTACGGACAGGCTGCTTCCAATTTTTTCCATATGCAGGGAA
>VYZQ01036561.1:106957-128026 GCA_013400655.1 Mystacornis crossleyi
AAAAAAAAAAAAAAAAAAAAAAAAATATTGGCAGGATGGGAAAATCCTGAGCCACCGAGATGCTGGCGACACACCAGTCCTGTGTTGTGCTCCGGGTGTGTAGGAGTGCAGTGTCCCCGGGCAGCCTGTGTGGGATGTGCTGCAGAGCTGGGAGCAGGTCACCACCCCTCCTGCAGGTGACACACACAAACAGCCACCCCTGCCCACCCTGGCCCATCCAAGGGCTCACATGGCTCATCCCCACACACGAAGCATCTCTCTCCATGGAGTCCCAGTGCCTTGGCCCTTCGGCAGAGCAGGAGCATGCATGGTTTAGTTACTTCTTTGGTAATAATGACTCCAGCCAACGTTTCAATGCTATGGATGTGCTCCAGAACTCCCTCTCAGACTGGTTTGACAAAGTCTGGTTTAGCAGCTTCTCAGGGGAGCTGCCTCCTGTGCGGCTCCTGCTGTTCCACTGCTCTTACAAACAGTGGCTCAGAATTTCTCTGGCAATGCAGCACCCCAGCTTAAGTGGGCCGGGATGCTGAAGCCCTCCCTCACGTCTTAAATGGTCTGTTACCTGGTAGGATACAAAAAAAGCACAGTGTTGTTAATGTTGCCAAACCCTAATCAATAGAGCTAACAAGTGTTTCATTAAATCAAGATATCAATATTAAAGAGAAAATGAAACAGCTTATTGTTTCCAGTCATCTGTTTTTAGGAGGTTTTGGGTACATTTTACTACAATAAATACAGAACGTAGAATGAGGAGACATTTCTTGCAAGGAGTAGTCAGACCTAATTCTCATGGAATGCTTGTTTCCCAGTAAAAAACACTAATTCAAGCCAAGTTCCCAAGTTTCTTTCTGTTGGAACAATGCAAATGACACTGCCAAGGACGAATGGAAGCCCTGGTCTCACAGGGATTTTTAGGAAGGACAATGTATCTTGCACTTGCGAATGTAAAAGTCACATATAGCTACATACAATGATTCTCCAACGTTACCAGCCTACTGATCTAGGATGAAAAAACTTGAACTAAACATTTTTTTCTTTTTTATATTCTGATTTTTTTCCACCTTCTTTAAAAATAAGATGTTGAATTCACACTGTTTGTATAGAGACTGGTAGGAACCTACGTGCTTTAATCCTTTCAGACTGAATGTAAACCAACTTAATCTGAAACACAGTTTTGCCTTAATGGTTTTAAAAAAATAAAGTATTTTTAAAAGTGAATTTAATGACTTGTGCCGGTCTTTTATCTCCAGGAAAGGAACTCACTGCAATGTGACATTCAAAAGGCGGCATATTTGAAGCATCTTAAAGTTCTGATGCTTCCCTGTGTACTGTTAGGCACCTGTTGAAGCAGGAGAGGGTGTGTAGCATACTCAGAGACGTTGCATATACATTTATCTATATATATTACCTAAGTTTGGTGCTGACCACCATCCAGCTGTGATCTTTCATATCCTCATGGGTTGTGTGGCTGGTTCGAGACATCCATAGAATTCAACAAGTAATGAGTGCATTTCTGTGTGAAGTGCAGCACTGACTAATGCAATGAGCACATCTTCAATTAAATCATTTGGGGAAATATGTCACAGGTAGCTGTCCTCCTTCCAGGATCTGGGGACATTTTAAGCTGGTAAGAGAGTGCTGAAGTGAAAATTACAGCAGAGGAAAAAGACTCAGGTTTCTTCATCAGCTGTGCTCAGGAGCATGGAAGACCTGATGCTGAGCAGCAGAAAGTACTTGGAGACCCCAGTGAAAACAACCTGTAAAGGCTGTGCATCCATGAAGAGCAGGAAAGGCTGGGCATGGTAACATCCAGGCTGTGAAAGCACATATATACCATGATGATACTGAGACCATAATGCTCATGTTCAGTGGGAATACAGGAATGTGGAATACACATGTTTTAACAGCTGGGCACAGATAATAATCCACTGCCATTCCAGGAAATACCAAGTGGCACATAGGGCAGTCTCCTTTCCCTAAAGCATAGACCAGAGAGGCCAGAATGCATCTGCTGTCCCTCTGTGGCACTTGCTGGTTTTTCTTCACCTACCAGGTCTTCACACCCAGGTCACTGTGAAGCAGAGGCATCCCTGACTTGGTTTTTCCTGTTATATGATAAATAACTGAGCTGTACCGAGCCAAATTAAAAATTCTGTAGTTCTGCTCTGAGGTTCTGCTCCCTTTTAATACTGAGTCTTTTCCCCCTGCAGTTCAACATAACAAACACTTAAAGGCATGGCAATTCCTGAGGGCTATAAATGACTCCTCAGTCATATCATGAAGGCAAAGATAATGGTTATGAATAAATGAGATAACTGCATTTGTCTTAAAAGGGCACAGAGGAAGCTGAACAGGAGGGAAAACAGGTCAGAGAGACGAAATCCCATTCTCACTGACATGGGAACTGCACTAGCCAGGCTTTTAAAACATGCATTGAAGAGTACAACCTGTCAGGAACAATGGGAAATCCAGGAAATAAAATATTTCAAGGTATGTTTGCTGGTATAAACATATCCTGTGATCTCACATAACCTTGTTGCTTTGGCAGCTGGATTATAAGACTACAATTCCAAGGTGGGAATGTGCTCCCTTCAGCTGTGGGTTTAGCAGAGGACATGCCTCTGGTGTTTATACAGAGCAGATGCAGACACACCACAGCTTTTAAACTGTGTTCCTAAAATGAAACTGAAATATAAAACCACCCATCTTACAGAAGTTTCGTATCACTCTCCCTGAAAGCATAGTCTTTTGTCACTGCAAAAGGGAATCTGAAATGTTGCCTCCTAACATGAATCTTTTTTCCACAATTAGAGACATACATGTATTTTATTTATTAAAGCACTTAGGGCTTGAAAAAGCTAATAGGTCCATTATTGCTCCTCCAGTCACTGCAAGAAATTTCAGTCCTGAACAAAGGGCATCAATATATTAAGTTCAGAAAAAAGAAAGATTTTAGGATCCTCAAATGTCCTAAACAACTCATTGAAATAATGTTGACTTCTTTAACAGACACATGTTCGTTCTACTAAAACGATCGATTTTCGATGTTGTCCTATTACAAATTATATGGATGGAAGAGTTGGGAAAAAGAGGTGTTAACCAAGCCACTAACAGGTTCTGAAGCAATGACCAACAATAACTTGAGTAAAAAAGGTGATTTTGTGATTAGGGAGCATTCTAGACATATACTTAAAGCGTGTGACTCTGGTTTTACATAAAAGCCACCTACATCTTAAGACAGTCAAAACAGATAACTGAAAAAGCTAATTTTTGAGCTAAACAAACTGCTGTTTCCATAACAACTTTTTAACATTTTTGCCTGAAACTGTGTTTCTGACATCCCTATTATAGCTGCAGTTTATTTGTCTGGTCCGGAAAGAATTGAGTGTATTAATGGAACTTTTCTACTTTCAAATTAACTTTGAAAGTGAAAAGGAAGTCATCTTTATTGTAAAGCATAAGCCAAATGTATTCGGGGTCCTCTCCAGTTGCTGTGCTGACATGGACTGGAAGGTTAAGTGAAAAGTGACTGCAAGTGCAAGGGACTTGTAAATATTTTTATTGATTGCAGAAGCACCAACCTTCAGAGTCTCAAGTCTCAATGCTGTAACAGTATATTGAAAAATTCCCATATTGAAAAATTCAGATATTATATTTATGACATTTTCTCACAGCACTTTGATTTTAGACTTAAAAATAAAGCTTTACATTCCCTGCCTAATGTAATCTCACCAGGACAGCACTGCCAGATTAACAATTGGTGTACACTGACTTTCTTGCGTATATACTGAATTAAGCCAGATCATTCTGTTTAAGAATTTCATAGCACTGTAGGAGTGTCAAGAACACCACAAAGCACTGAAATAGCAAATGCGAAGATCTGGACATGATTTCTATGCCCTGTGCTGTTTGGTTTCTTACTGCAAGCATTTCACACGGTGACAGCAGGCTCGTCTGCCTTCCCTTCTGGCTCCTCAGCACCTCGGAGCTGCTCCCTGGCACGGCAGGCGCTGCACGGGGATATCTGAACCCACGCCAAGGGCAAGGAAACGTGTTGCTCTCTCCAGTAGTAGTGAGCTGATGAAGGTCACTTCTTTAAAAGGAGCAACATGATAGTCTCCGAGCAGAGGAGAAACCCCAGCCAAAGAACTGTCGCTCTAGGTCCTTCAAGATTTATGCTTTGTATCCGTTTTTTTGCAGGATTTCTGCTGGGGCTTCCTTTTATCCATGTCTTCTTGTATTTCCAAAGGAAAGGCCTTTTGGTTTTCCTTCACACAGGGGAGGCAGAACCGTTTGGAGTAGAACAGACTACAGTCCTGTAAAGAAAATAACATTACTAGCAGTATACACAAAATGGAAATGCTTACGTTCCAGTCTCCTTTAACTACATTTATATTTAGAATTCTTCTGAAATGAATTCTTCTTCTAGGCAGAAATATTCCAGCAATTTAACTTTTTCTTACTCAAAAATTCTAACATGGTTAGAGCCAACCGGGTGAAAGATAAAATCCCCAAATCAACTGTCCCACTGCTCCTATTAAAGTGACCTTGGCCAGCTCCCTGCTCCAGGGAATAGCAACACCCCTCCTTCAGCTGCCTTCTCCTTCCAGCACCATGCATGGCTTTCCTGGCCTGCTCACTGAATTCCAAATAGGATTTCATGGGTAAGCTGCAGCCGGTATTGCTTATGGATTATTCTCGCAGAGTGAATAAAGGTGTAAGAGATTCCATGGGTTTTACTGAAATAGCAAAGTCTTCCTCTAAATCTTGGCTGATGAAGATTTCTACCTCCTGGGAGGATCTTCCAAATTCTTGCAATGGTGTATGAGACTTGGAGCCTCAGCACACTCTTCCTCACCAGTCTCCACAAAAATGGCCTAAAGGCCAACACAAGTACCAAGTCCTGGAGCTCTCACAACATACCATCTTTTCCATAACTCCCCCCAAAACCTCTCTTACTTCCATTAATCCATGCACCTGTATTGTCCTAGGAGACCACTAAAAATTATCACTATTACATCAATATCACAGAGGTGTCCAATAACCGCAGTTAGTTAAGTGAACTTCGTCCAGCCGAGACAATTCAAATGAGATTTCATCCCTTACCCTCAATAAATGTACTCACTGGTTAAAACCTAAAAACACACCTGGTACTAAAGTTTGAGCTAATGGCTCTTCTCTGAACTCTTAATGGCAAAGTATAGTATGTGCACAAAGAAGGCATTTTTGCTATCCCTGTTCCGTTCACAGCCTGTGCAGACCCAGTATTTATTTTTTGCCAAGGAGCTGTAACCAGATGTTAGTAATTGAATAGAAAGAAGCAAAACTGATGGAACATTTTAATGTATTTGCAATGTAGAGTTTGAACAACTGGAAGAGAAACTAATTAATGTATTATTCCTTTGCTCCGTGGCGAGACTGACGTCCCTGGTTCTCTTGATGTGCTGATCACCAAATTCCAAATAGGATTTCATGGGTAAGCTGGAACTGGTGTTGCTGATGGATTATTATTGGAGATTTAAGCATGAATAAAGACATCAGTTTAGATAGATCTGGACATCTTTTGGGGAGAAAGGGATTCCCTGGGTCTTACCTAAATAGCAAAGTTTTCCCCTTGCCATGGTCATTTGCAGCCGGCCTTTCTCTGGGAGCTTGGCTTGGCTATTCCTGTGTTCCTGTCCTTGCTTTTTTTTCTTATGTCACTATCTGGGCTTTAGCAGCAGGTTCAGCTGATAATTATATCAAAATCACAATCAGCTTCCATGTGACTTGGAAGCTTGAGGAACAACTTCTCTTCATCTATTGTCCTTTTCTGCACTGACTGCCAGGCCCCTTCACACTCCGGAATGAGTGTGAGGCCTTAGTCTCTGAAAAGCCCTGAAAGTGGATTTCAGTTGCACAACCTCCAGAGCCTATTGTTTTTTGTCTCTTGGTATCCCTAATACGTTAAGCTGCCAGTTTAAAAGGGAAGATTAGAGTTTAAGTTGGCCTGGCACTGCCAAACGGCACACCCCCCCAGCCCCAAGGCTCAGGGCTCCAAGTGGTGGCCACTGGGCCATGGCAGAGGAGGGGAGAGGCTGTTCCTACAGGTGGGATCCCCAATGTCAAGACAGCTCCTCACAGGTAACAGAAGTGCTCAACTTGCATTCTTTTGGCTGAAATGAGTTGCCAGCTGGTGCGGATTTTGGTCAAAAGGAACTGGGCAAATCATGGCTTTGAACCACTGCACCCCTGAGCACTGGGTCCATGTACCCTTAGTCCTGCTCTCTCAGTCCTGGGATTTTCAGCCTAACTCTTCTTTCAATGCCCTATGAATTCAACTTAATATATAGAGTCGAGCCCTTCTTTTAAACCCTCATCCTGGTACAGTTCTGTGTTTAATCAGATGATCCTTTAATGCATTTTCTCCCTTCCATGACCAAGGCAGGAGGGGGCCATTCAAATTTCAAATTTAGTAGTCCAATTCAGGCAAAACTGAGCTGCCGAAGCATGCTGCCAGAGTTTATTTCTGTTTTGACATGAATCATGTCTGAAAGTAATATATACAGGGATGGTATCTTTACCACAATACGTAAAGGAAAGGCTCTGCCCATCCGTGTCCAGGACTGACCCTGCATGACTGGAAATTGAGTGGGAAGCAGCTGTAGTATTACATTTATCACTTAATACCTACAATCATGTTCAAGGTCAGTGCTCAGTCACCTTCTGCTGAGGTGAGCAATAAGGGATGCAACTTGTTCCCTTTCCTCCTTTCTCATCCAAAAGCTATCTTTTTTCCCCTGTCTTTAGAAAGCATTGCAATAAAACAGAAGGAACTGTTTTAAATTGCTAATATGGTCAGATTATATAATTTCCTCTCCCCTTTTCTGAGAGGGTAATAGGAAGAAAGGCACTCAACCTGCCCAAGGACTTTTAAAAGCATTTTTATAATCTTCCTTTTTGTGGGGTTTTGACGAGTTTTAAGACGTTACAGATAATCATTAGAATTATTCCCAGTTGGATCAGAACTAATGGCACTTACCAAGGCACCGTGATAAAAGACTTGAGCAGGGTGATACAGGCTACAAAATGATTGAAGTAAGTTAACTGAGTGAAACTTCAGAGGATATTTGAAGATACTTAATTTTATGAGCACTATACAGAACAGCTGCTAAGTCACGACTTTTACTGGCACAGCAACTGTAAGGAAATACACTTCAGCTAGCATGGGTTGTTTCATGAAAAGCCTAAAATCTGTCTCTAAGCCTCCTTAGGTACAAAAGCTAGCTAAAATCCCTTTGCCAAATCCAAGGTCAGAAAAGTCTGAATTTTGCTAAGCGTTAGCCTAATACTATTCTGAATTACCATAAAATTAAAAGCAACCTGTCACTAAAGCCCTTCCAATTGGTCCAGCTTCTTTGCCAAAGAGGCCCAAGAAAGTATTATTTTCTTCAGCTTCAATTTCTGTGCTTTAACATTTAACTCAGCCCAGGGGTGAGTTGATATACTCGGGTCAAGCACAAGCAGGAACCACAACCAATACAGCGATATTATACTAACTTTGTCTCTCTCTATTGTCTTGGGTAAGTTTTTACTTCTCTGGACTTCTAATTTTCCCTGCATGAAGAGGAATAGTATGTGTTTACTTACTTCATGGTGTGGGTGTTTAAAGCACTAATTATCATTTCTGCAGATCTCTTTCAATGTTACCTAAGCAGTATTGCTAAATACATTTTGAAACCATAGTCCTATGTGTGATTCACTATCTAGCCTGGCCAGTTCGGTAAGAAATTTATTCTCTATTATTTACAATCAATGTTTTACTTTGAGTGATACCATCAGGGGAATCTTGAAAACTCAGATAACAAGCAGTAAATGACTGACAAATTTCCACAATAGGCAAAATAAGCAGGACTTTCAAGAAGATTAGAAGAGGCTTCCATTAACTCCCTGCAAGTATCTTCTATGCATTGCCACGGCCTGGGTTAACTGAAACAAACACAGCTTTTCAAAGAAAAAGCCTCACCTTCATTCAGAAAAGCACAGTGTGTGCAAAGACTCTGAGAGGCTGAAATGCTCTATTTCTGACAGCTCGAACTGCCACACTTGGAAATACCTGCTGAATCCTTCCTAAATTCAAGACACTTCAATTGGGAATGAAAATAGTTAAATACACTCAAGTTTGTCCCAAACGTGTCTGTGCTGCCAATCCTCTGCTGTTAAAAAGGAAGGATAAACCTGGCGTGTCAGGGCAGGAATCAAGCCCCTAAGCTCAAACTCTGAGTAGCTGCACTCGGCTCCTCAGTGACCGGTGTGTGGGAGGGAGTCCACCCCTGCCACAGCAGGGACAGTACCACTGGGAACATCCTGCTCATGCGAGCTTTGCCTCCACACAACTGCCCTGAGCAACCTGGTTCTGGAAACTTGAGCCCAGCCACCACGGCCACAACCAGAGAGTGCTGGCCCTTCACCTAGTCAGAGCCTACAGCTCCCTCTTGTTGCTTCAGAATGGAAAAAAACCCCAAACCCTCTGAGCTGCAATCATTTTTGGTGATTTCCAGCCATTTAAATGTCAGAAGAGAGTTCAGCGATAGGATGTGGAGAAATACTCCCAGTGCAGGTAGCTGGGTGTGCAAGCTTCCAGTGCCAGCTGCACGCTGTGCCCTGGATGGCAGGAAACGACTGGAGCCCCCAGCAACAAGCCGGGAATGGGCATGGATCCCTTTCCCAATGAAGGGCTCGGGGCACTGCATCACAGTCTGGGAGAGGACTGGTCACCCTGAGACTCTGCAGGAGCCACTGAACTGCAGGAAGACCCCGAAATTCTCCATGGGAACGGGTGCACAGACTGCAAGGGTATAAAGACCCAGGGGTTCCTTCGCTCGGGGCCGCCCCCAGAGGAAGCAGGCTGAGCTGTTCCTGCTGCTGCACCATTCAATATTAAACCTTTTTTTCCTGAAATTGGATGCTTGACATTCTGCTGTGGGAAACCTAGGTGAGAAATTTCTTTACCAAGGAAACAAACCCAATCAGGAGAAAGGTGCTATTGCATGGTTCTCTTAGCCCATCCTTGGTGCTTACTGCCCACAAGTCAGAATAACAACTAAACTGGGCCAAGTGTGCCAATATCCCTCTGGCTGCGTCTGCCCAACTCCCAAAATTTGAGACTCACAGCAAACAAAGGGGTCAGTTCTGCACAGAGAAGAAGGAATTAAGACAACTGTAATTTAACACCACCTTTCTGGACTGCACTCAGATTTCACAGTTTAAGGTTGCCTTCCAGCTGCTATTTAAATTCATTCTTCTTCAGAGAGCAAGCGTGGCATGGTACAACTCTCTTCCCTGTTCACTTTAAACATTAACTTTTGCAAATAGGATGACAGCCCTGTGCTGTGAATGCAAACCTAACAATCCACGGACATTTATATTCCCTTTATGGAAAAAAACCTCAACCTACTGTTGGTACAGTGTAATCTATATTGCCCTTGCATTTCCCGGTGCTAAGAAAGTAGAAAAGAGCACTTCTTGTGTTTAAGAGGCTGGACTGTGCTCATCCGTAAATAGAACACTCACAGTTGCTGTTCATTTTAATTTAATACTGAGAGCTTCTTCTGGCAGAATCCACAAGACCGTGAAATTATGTACAATTAACAGACATGTAGTGGGAGGATAAAGGGGAATGGTTTGCCTTAAAAATGGACTGTTTGGGGTTTTGCTGCTTGATCTCTCTCTGACAGGTTACCAGGACTGGAACAAAAAGAAATTATTGAAGCAGCTTGTTTTGCTTGTTGCTTACTGTACCAACATACACCGCTCTGCTACGCAAACTGCAATGAGACCCAGCGAAGAGGAACTTGTCCTTGTCAGGGGTGAAAGGATCCTTCATGACATAGGCTTCTTCCAAAGGCCTGTAAAAGAATAATTTCAGGCTTTTAAGTGTATTCTTCACAGTAGGGGATGGTTGTGAGGGGGAAGTTGTAGGGGCTGAGAAGTTATCAGCCCTTTCTACTTGATTTGCTTATCCAGCTGTTGCACATGAGGCAGTGCAGCAGCTCTGCAGTTCCTTTTCTCTTCAAGACCTTCAACTCTGCAGCTGCCTTCAGTCCTCTACTCCACTTTCTATCTCTCTTCCAAAAGTAGAGCAATTGGTGAACCTCTCAATGTCATCTTACTAAGTTTTTCTCAATGCTGTACCTTAAAGTAATTATCTTGCATTTTTTATGACAGTCACTCCTTAGCATGGCCAACTTCAGTACCTTGTCAAGTCACCATTTCAATTGCACAGCTTTTAATCAGTCCTCTTCCAAAGCTGCATGCATATGAGTATAAAATACAAAGGTTTTACTGCTCTTGGTTATGTCACCGCTGTAAGGCTGAGGTCCCCACCTCCTGAAAGCAGCAGCTACTGGCAGAGAGCCTTGCAGTCACCTCCAGTGTGCTTACTTTATGTCACAGACTGTACTGCTTGCTCCAGGGTGTTGAGGGAGTGCATTTATTAATAATTTGGCAACCTGCTTGGGAAAAATTAAAGCTTTATTTTTTTTCTGGGAGCTCTAGGCAAAATAATACAGAAGTCAGCTGAATGTCTGTCTGCACCCAGCAAGGGCACCTGGCTTACTCCTGGGCTTAAGCCAAACTTAGATTCTGGAACTAATATGGATAAAAGGTATTCTGTCAACTCATACTGCCTTCTCCTTGCCTCCGTACACACACAAGTGTGTGCAGAAGTGTGTTCAGCACTGTGTTCCTCTCTCCTTTTTCTGTCCACTCAAACAGAAAATGATATGGCCGGAGCCTTCCACTGTGTAGGACCTAAGATCAGGCATCTTACAAGGCAGATCACCCTGTCAACAAAACTCTGAGGTAGAAAGACAGGATTGTGTTTGCAAAGCTCCCCTTGCAGGATTCCCAGCCCTCATCAGTGCAGAGCCATTGGACAAGGCCTCCTGTCCAGCACATTTCCTGCAGCACTGCACTTGGGACGTGTGAGCAAGCCAAGAAAGATAGGGTGTAAAGCTATTTCTTAAAAGTATCTATAGAGCTGTGATGCTTCAGTATTATTCTTTCACTTTTGGCACCTGAGCAATCCAAATAAAGCCGGGATGTTAACACTGAGCTTGGGTAACCTAAATTAAGATTCACATTCAGACTCTTCAGGAATGGACCTGATCAAAGGTGAGCCATTGCTCTGCTGAGTGGCAGAGGGAAAACCAGTGCACTGTGGGGTTTGGAATGATAAAAAGACAGCTGCCCAAGGACAACAGCCCCAGCAGGTGGTGATCAACAGCTGTTTCCATTCTTTAAGAAACTGAGCAGTCTCATTGGGGTGAAATGCTGAGTACATGCCTGACTTCCAGCTCCAGAGAGTTCCCGACCATGTTTGCCTGATGGATTTGCTGAGCATGATGGCCTCCACCAAGCTACTCATGAATTAAAAGCACAGTGCTCTATTTTATGGGGAGTTTAATGTCTGCAGAAAAAACTGTGACTGTATAATCTCTGGCCAAACTACCCCTACTTAGCAGAAAGAGAAAAGGCTTTGGTCCCTGAAAATATAAATACATCGTGAACATCCACACACCCTGATGTCACACAGTCTGACAAGGGATTGTCCAATCCACACAAAAAAGCAGTGCTATTCAAAACCCTACATCATGTCAAATAGCTCACAAGAAGTATTTTTGCCATATGTATTTCATTCATGCCATGTATATGTATTGCTCAGCTGAGGGAGGCTACAGTGAGGGGAGGGCGATTCCCAGAAATACCAGGCTGGCAGTCAGCAGTATCTTACCAAGAAACTACTGGTATAGCAGAGTTGTCGGTGGGGCTAGGAAATACGTTAAATACAAATTTTTGCATGGTACTGAAGCAGGGCACAAAACCTGATTGTTATCTTTCCTACCAACACCAATGATTTTTACCATTCCTTCCCTTGGGAAAAAGGAGTTCACTTGAAGTACCAAGCCTCGTGTTCAGGGTCAGTACAGCACATTATTGGGCTCGTGCAGTGCACAGTACAAGGATTCTAATGCTCATAGCAGCAATGAAGTCTGTGATCTCAGAGGGCACTTTGTGCGAGCATGAGTTTGGTGGCATCCACCCATAGTATGTGTGATATGGGGCTGATAACTCACACCGCTCACATTTGAACTCTCCTGCTGTCTGAACTTCTTTGGGAGCATCCATTTTAAGCTACCTACAAGAAACACACACAAAAAAAATCAGCTTCAAAATGCAGTGCGGGGAACATATCTGCAAGAAGATTAAAGTGACCTGAGACATCTGGCTTTGCAAATTAAAACCCAACAGAAAACTGACAATTGCACACTTTGTTTAGTAAATATTTTCTCCCAAGTCAAGTTGGTTTCCCATGTCCCAGTTAAATTTTCAAATTCCTTAGACAGGTCTATCAATTGCAGACTGGGAGCCCAACTGTAAAGTTCACTTATTAATTTGGAACATCCATGAAAGAACTCAGGTGACAAAGCACATGGCTGCTTTGCAGAGCAGAAAACCCTCTGCTCAGCTGAGGTCTATACTCCCTAAGTGCTTCCCAGGGTGCTGTTCCCTCTCTGCTGCTGTACAGAATTCCAATCCAGTTCTGCAATGCCCATCTCCTCTCTCAAAATGGAGTCAGGAAAGGGTTTGGGACCTCACTCAGGAGGCCAGTACCAGGAAGGTAAATGCTGCAATGAAAAGACTGTGTCTTTTTCTTTGCTTCTGGTTCACCTTGGAATAGAGTTTTAGAAGTTTACCCCTGGCTCCCTGTTCCCATCTGGCTTTCTATGGAAATAATGCCAATGGAATCACCTCAACGAAGTGTTGGCCCATTCCAGCCATATGGGAAAAAGGAGCAGACACCTTTAAAAAAAGTTTAGGTCCTATAACTTTTATGAAAAAAGGCAGAAGGGGAAAACTCTGCTTTATCCTCCTGGACAATACCCATATATTTCTATGAAGAGGAGAATCTGCACATAGGAAAGTTACTGTCCATCCTTCGGCCAGACTTCAGGCCTCACTACAAAGGTGTGGCCATCAGTCCCAAGATATAACACGTAAGAAGTCATGCTCCATCAGCTTTAGTGCTAACAGATTACTTGTTTAAAATCCTGGCCCTTGATTTACATTTTGGGAGTTTACCCTTCACTAATGCCACTAATATTAGTTGAGAGTCACACCGTGAGCTTTTTCCAAAAATATGGTGTAGCAAGTAGGCTTTTAGGATTGATTTTAGTCTGTATCAACAATCCTATCAAGCACAGTTAACCGTGTGCATGCCCAAAAATTGCACCAATTCATGAAAGAAACATGGTTGCTTGTCTGCAAATCTTCGCTCACATGCACCCTTTTCTTGTACAGATGATTGACATTGCAGTTATCAAGAAAACTTCAGCTTTTAGCTAAAAACCCTCACGCTTTTCATGGTACAGTGTTCTGCTGCAAACCAGTCAGCTTTTGGAAGAGAAGCAGAGCTGGCATCAGGCTATGAAGAAGGTGAGCACCAGGAACCTGGGTTTGTGGTATCTCAGCAGGTAGGTTGTGTGTGCTCCCAGCTGAGCACATTCACAGCCTGCCAGAGGACAGCAGGGCATTCCTACTCTTCCAGCTCTGCAGCCAGACCCTTTCCTGCAGAGCTGATTCAGTTCACTCAGGCCATGTCCCTGTTTATGCTTCAGCTCAGGGGTTTTCTTTGCGAACAAACTGCCTGACTGTTCCTCCTTACCACACAGGTTTGCACCACAGAGCAGCCTTACAGCACACAAACCAGAGGGTTTCAATAAAAATACATCAAAAGATGTGCTCCAGAAGTCGACCTAACACACTCCAACCCGAATGCCCAGCTGGTGACCATGCAGCCTACAGGCTGGGACCACAGGTGATCTAAAACATTTCAAAACACAGAGAACGGGCAGCTGCTATCCAACATCCAACACCTTGGTCCATGATTTCAGTCTTACTACGTCACGCTAGTTACTAATGCAGTAACAAAAGAAACACTTTTTAATTTTCTTCTTCCAGTATTTTTTTTCTTATTGCTTTAAGGAACTAAATCGGCTTGCAGGGGAATCCAACAGCTGCTAACAGTAGCACAAGGTAAGAGGCAGAACTGCAACACCAGCAGAAAGGCAAGGCGGAGATGAGGGACCTGCACATCCCTCTTTTGGTGACAGTAAGCTGCTATTTCTGCTCGCCCGATGGGGTGAAACTGAATCCTCAGAGACATCTGCCGACAAGGTGAACCAGGGGCAACGTGAAGCAGAGCTGGGACTACTTACCATCTAATGTTCCAGAAGAACAGGGAGGTCCTCAGAGGCTACAGAGGCTTCATGACAGACACCCAGTTCAGAAAGTCCTAGCTTGTTAAACCCTGAACCTTAATTTTGGAAATAATCTCCCTTACCTCATCGTTCCTTTACCACCAGCCTTTCCACTTCCATTCCTGGCATTTCAGTAGCACAGAGTTCTTCAAATGTAATACAAATGGGGCTGGACGCTGGTTTATAAGAAATAAATAAATTCACCTTGACAACACCTTAGGAAACTACACTTTTTCACAAATTATATGACCTTGGATATCATGTGTTTTCCCTACCTCACAGGGATGCTTGAGAGAATTTAACCAACTCAAATGTTTTCAGATTTGTCAGTTAGTTGTAAGGCATGTACATGCTACCCATTTCTCCCTGTACATTAAAATTTGGATTCTTCAAGCTATGCACTAACTCAGCTAAGAAGTCTACTTTTTGAACCCTGCATTTTAGGATTACCAGCTAGGTTCCCCTGGCATACCAAACTTTACCTTTTATGCAGGTACCCAGCAGCAATACCAACACACCCACTCGAAGGAATGAGATTCAGATCAACACTTGTATGCAAGTTTTTGTAATCAGTCTTTCTTAAAAAGAGGAAATCATTAACCCCAAAGCAGCAGAGTATGGAAAGTCACTTGAATCACATGGAGAAAACCATAATGGTATAATTTTCTTTAAAATAGTGTGAAACACCAAGAACCACCACAACAAAAAAGAATTATTTATGGCAGTGAAGATCATAGACGTTGGAATGAATATGTCCTGGTCCCAAGTTAAAATAACAGCCCTGGGTTCAGAGCTGAAGTATGTTAGATATAGAAACACCTGCTCTCTCACAGACCACTGGCATGTAGAACAGAATCTGTTCAACGTCTACCACTGGGAAGGAATGATATCTATGTACAAACACATTTTTGGCTATGCCAGTTGAAAAGCATATGATCCTGCCTGCAAGGCACAGATGAATTTATGATGCTTTCCATTTTACTCCCAGCTCACAAGTCACCGGTAGCAGCTGTACCAAGTTTTATTTCACTGGGGACATCATTTGTCCTGAGAGCTTGCCTACACGTCAGCACGTGGGAAAGTTAAGGTCACTAGCTAAAGGTGTGAGGTCAGTGAACGCACAGATTTCAGAGGCAGTGCTCCCATTCAGAAGTAAAGTTTGCTAGACAACAAAGTAAAGCCATTTGCTTCTGATGAAAGATATTTAATGGCAAGTTTATGCATGTGTTTCACACCTTTAGTCTAAAGCACCAAGCAGACAAGTCCCGAGATGCACTTTCTCACAAAGAGCCACTTCCAAGAAGTTCATTTGCTTTGAATAACCCTGGCTTTATGCTACAAGCCCAGTTGAGCCAGACTGGTTTAGCACAATGTCAGCTCATCGGTTTGGCCCTACACACCATCTTAGCAGGATGCCCGATGTGACAGTGTGACAAGGTGTCTGTCTGCCCTCCAGACACATGAAGCAGAGAGAGAACTCGTTTCTCTCTAGCAAACCAGCAGCAGGATAAAGGATCTTTTAAGGAGCAATTCTAGGGCACTAATCCCTTCATAATAATGACAGGCAAATTTGTGACCACAAGCAATCCAAATCATCACCAGCTGCTACCACTATTTTTTTTCTCCTTGGAAAGTTCTGAAGCAGCACCATGTCCCAGTAACATGTCACCAGTCTGTCTGGCTGACGCATGCTAAACAGGTCTTTGACAACAGCTTGTCAAGAAGTGAATTCTGCCCAAGCATTTGGCACTCTGACTGGAAGCCACAAGGTACTTGAACGCATCCTTACCTGACGCACATGCCCAGCTCTTCTGGAAAGAACACGGTTACCCACATGCTTGGGTAACCACTGAACAAGCATGCTCTGCAGAAACCTGCCAGGTCAAGCCTAGAGCGCTGCAGGATGTGTGTGAGGTTGGCTCACACGTCCTGGCAAAAGGTGAAGCACACAGATTTCACTGCCATAGTAAGTAAATAACTGCAGTAAAAGGCGCGGGTTGGGTAGTGCTGTAAGAGTGTTTCTCCATGCTGTCTGCAACTGATACCTGATATAGGCGTGGGGAAATGGCTCTCAATCCAGATCTCTGGAGACTCCTAAAGACTTCAGGGCAATTCTGCTCAGAGCATGCTGCTAAGAGGCCTGGAAGGCATGCCAGAAATCATAAATCACCCTTAAATTGTCAGGGTCAGTGGCAAAGTAGTAGCATAGATAAGTAATCTGATTTTCTTTGCTTCAAACCTCATTAGCACAAGTCTTTACAACGCACAGGTTAAGCCCCTCTTAATACTCCACAGTAGACTCCTGTATTTCTGAGTCACTGATAAACTAGAGAAACCATACAAGAAACAAAGTGCCAATAAACAAATGCAGACTTTGATTTGAAAGGCTGTCAGATAAAACCAACATTGACACACCCTTAATCCTCTCCTACAAAACCCTTGTTTCTCTTACCTGCCAGGATTTTCCTGCAGTATCCATTCGATGACAACAACCTATTACAATATTCACAGCTTGATTTTCTACAAGAAGGAGTGCTCTCTGGTAGAAGGCAGGAGTTCATACCCTGGCATGTGCCAGTGTTCAATGTGACACGTATTTAAACGCACTTCAGCACCAGTGATGCACTTGCCTTCTTCAGAAAAACAATCTGCTGCCTAATTGATCAGGTAGTAGATAAAACAGCAGAACCTTCTTGCTAGTTAATCCCCAGGTATCAACTCTGCTCCTCCCGTTCCTTCGTGCTACAGCCCTGAAGGCACGTTTAGGTCACCTGTGGCTGCCTCCCTGCTGTTCCTTTGAGGTGACTTACCTTGGGTTCAGCATGAATTAGCCCCAGACTGTAATTTCAAGAAGTGTGACCATTCAGAACTTTCATCCTTACTCACTCTCCCAAAGATCACTTGATTGAATTAAACCTTGACTTGTTGCAGCACCTTCTCCCCCCAGGCTGGGGGATTGCTATGCTTTCTCTGCTTGGGAGGAACAGAGATCCCTGCAGGCTTCCCTCTGGCCATGGCTCACAGAGCAGGCCCCAAGTCCCGCTCCTGAACAACAGCTTCCATGGATTCCCATGGCAGCAGCAGGATAAACTGTCTAGGGTGGTCACAGGTGTGCAAGCCAGTGTTTTCTCAACAGTTGGAGGGAAAGAGGAGTAACAGAGATCAAGCAAATCAAACCCCTTCCTTAGGTAAAAAGGCTTTCCAAACACACGTTGAATCTCAAAAAGGCATCTATACTTAAGATCCACGATTTAACAAAGCTGAGAAACCAACACTCAACAAAAACCTAGCCCAAGAGCCCCTTACTCAGAGATGCATGCAGCCTGCTCTAAATTAGGCAGCATTTAGTATGAATTTCAAATTAGGTGAGAATTTAAAGCTTCACACAGGAAGGCTGCACAAGGCATCATCTACCTGCAATACAAGAGATCCAAACACTGAAGTGTTGCTAAAGTGATCATCAGTTCTGGATCACAGTTATTCTTTGCCAAAATGGAAAAAACAGACCTTAGGTCAGATTTCATTAAACCCTCTGGTACTGCCACAATAAAAAAATCAACCTACAGCCATAGTAACCCTCTGTCCTGAACTCATTTTGTCTCCCTTCCAAACTGCAGCTCCTTATTAGAATTTGTTACATTAATAGCTATAGTGGGGAAGAGCGAGTTGCTCTATTAATATATAAGTGAGGACCATTACTTTTCAAGTTGTCCTTAAAAAAAAGTTCAGTGCAGGGCCACACATGTAGCACTGAAAGTATCAGCTTGGTTAAGCACAATCTAAACTTAGTGCAATACTTTCCAAGAGAGTCTAAAAATAGGAACACCAACATTTTGTGGAAATACAGGCGGAGAGGCTAACACAGCATTTTGGGAAATAAAACACTGCCACTTGACATAGTCCTCAAAGGAAAAAATACAGCTCCAGTGATTAATCTCCCTACAGAAGGCACAGTTGGGATTGTAAGGAAAGACTCAGCCCCATTTCATGGGGTTGCACGTGACAATGTCCCTGCTGTGGAGGCAGTGCCCAGTTTCTCCTGTGACCAGGAAGTCGTTCAGCATTAACATACCGGGGGAAGGGAATTCTTTCCAATAAGGCATGGCTGCAGCTCTCAGTTTGTTAGGACTGAGCTCGAGTTGGGGATTGCACAGTGAAATAAAGCAAAACTATCCAGAAGGACAAGCAAAAAAAGCTACCAGAGAGTGAGGGGTATGGGGTGAAGAGTGCCAGCTTCAAGAAAGCCTGGGAATAAAAACAGGCCGGTCCCTACTGTACCTACAACTTTTGCATGCACACAGCCCACTGCACCTTCTGCAGCCATGCTCATTTCCTCTGGGACATATTCCTCAAGGTTTGTTATCCCATCCGGTGTGAACAGTAAGCACAGAAAAGCACCGAGGAGATCTACCAGCAGCACATCTGACAGAGCAAAGCCCACAGTCACCAAACTCTTACAAAGTTTTCTTTTCCAGGGCACTTGCTGGGAGTTCTTTCACAAAAATTTGCAAATGGGCTCCTTGTTTCACACCTTCACACCAAGTTCACCTCATTGGTTATAGTTTACAGTGGAAATTAAATCTTTTATTCAGGGGTTAGCAGCTTCCAAACTTTCTAACACACATCTATGACAAATTCCTGTCTTCTAGCCACGTCAGAGGATGGAACAAGGCGAGTTCAGGCAGGCACAAAACTTCCTGCATTTTTAGCAATGTTTTCAGGTTACGCTGTTCACCCCTGTCAGAAAGACTCGGCTTTCCAACTAGTACTTGGGATTACTTTGCCTAAAAAATACACAGGTACTGAGGCTGCACTTCTTTCAACACCTGATGCATCAAACAGGCATCAAGGCACGTGTACAAGAACCACTTCCATAATTTTCTGTAGGACACAGAGAAATACTTGTTCTTAAATAGCTGAAGACCTATTTTATCACTGAGTTCCAGGCCATTCCTTCTGTGCATGCTCTGTACTCTGCACAGTTTGTTACACTCCAGAGGGTCTGTACTTACACTCTTTCCTTCCAGAAGTTCTTTTGGACAAATTTACTTCTCTGTTCATCACAGGTAAAACGGAAGAAAAGTGTCTTTTTCTCATATGACAAGTTTAATCATGGCTGGAGATATATAGATCCTAGAATTCACTATAACCAGGGTGGACTGCTCCTCCTAGGTCACAAGCTAGGAGGGTAGACACATTAAAATCTTCACAGTTCTGACTTTTTACCCAAGCAGCTCAAAATCCACTAAGAATTGGCAGCATCCTCAACATGTCACAGTTATCTAATAAACTTTTCTTTGGCTTTAGATCTCCATCTGTCCAGCACAGACAGGTCTGACAAAGGTTTCAGAGGTCCAAAAGGGAAGTGTGGGCTCAGAGTAGAGCTAATTAAGCAGCAGAGCTGATGGGGTCTTGACAGAAATTGCATGTTGTCCATGTTTTCCAAAGTGCTGGCTATAGGTCTAGGTAGATAAGGCTTAAAAACACTGTGATGTATCATGCCAGATTTAAATGTGCCTCCTTTGTGCACATACGCATGTGGATAATGAGTAATAACTTCATTCATGTTAGGTAAAGTATGACAAAATAAACAAATAGCTGGGGGAGAAGGCGTAGTGCAAAGTTATTACGGCCTGTAGTTAAAAGCACACTTCAAAGGAGGCAGCACGGTTCAGGTATTGGATGGGCAGCAAAAAAGAAAACAGAAAAAAGAGGTGAAGATGCTTTCACCAGGCACTGAGAAAAGGAGCAAAATATACTTGCCAATCCTCTCTTGCTTTTTCCTGGCCTGGACTAAAGAACAAGGAAGCCTTAACCATTGCAACCACATAGATAACTAATTTCTTTCTTAATCCAAATCTCAAGTTTGTGCCCATCTATTGAGAATTTGGGGGCTTTTTGCAGCTTTTTGGTGTAGTGATTTTTGTGCCAGTAAAACACTGATTTTTAGTATCAGATCAGCGCAACAGATCAGTGCAAAAGTGATGCACAGGCTAGAGAGCTTGGCATCTCAACCAGCCTGGAGAACACATCTCCTTAACAAGTCACTGTAACAGCAGAATCCAAAGATTTTCCTACAACCCTCATCAAACAAAAACCTTCTTTGGTCTGAACACTCTCAGCATCTGGGCAGAATAAAATTTTCAGGGGAGCCTTCATCGGGCTCTTGACATAACCTTGTCATATTTGTAGAGATCACAGACTGTTCGAGGCAAGACACAAAGTGAAAGACAAGGTATCACTAACACTTTCATTGTAACTTCTTTGTAACAGCTTCTTTGCCTGTAATTTATATGGGAAGTTAAGGCATGAGGAAAATATTTTTGAATGGGATCCAGAAGCATGAAAGTCTTAAATTTAGTTTATATAAAACATGCCATTTCAATTGTAAGAATACAGTTACATATCCTTACTAACTCCTAGTGCACAGATCCAATTCTTTGGCTCACAGGTGCCTAGACTTGGAAGACAGTGGCCTCTAGCTCGGGAGCCGTGAGCGTCTCCTGGTCGGCAGTGCTCGGTCAGCAGCTGCTGCCCCCGCTCCGGGCTCCGCTGTCGTCCCCAACTCCCGGTTCGCCCGTCCGGATTCCGGTTCCCCCTTCCCTGGCCCACGTTCCCCGCCTGGATCCCGGTTCTCTGCCCGGCTCCCGTTTGCCCCTCAGTTCCCGGCTTCTCCCAGGCTCTCCCTATGTCCCCGTTTCCACGCCACCCCCACCCCCACCCCCCCGCGGAGCTCCCAGTGCCTTTCGCCCCCCGTCTCCCGTTCCTC
>VYZQ01036562.1:0-12317 GCA_013400655.1 Mystacornis crossleyi
CAGGGATGGGGACTCCAACACTGGCCTGGGTAGCTGTGCCAGGGCTGGACAGGAAGGAAACTTTCCTAATATCCAATCTAAACCTCCCCTGGCACAACTTGGTGATGTCCTCCTGTCCAATCTTGCAGCTACGTATATGAATAATTGATTTTAATGTTAATGAGCTTTCATTTTTCCCCAGGCAGAAGATAGAGGCTGTGAGAAAGGAGAAGGTGGCTGTGCAGAAGATGGTTGACAACCTGAAAAAGCAGGTGTGTGGCCTGAGCCCAGAACCTTCTCTGTAGAAATCATCACTGCATCAAAGCTGTTCCTTGGATGGTTACAAAGGCAGCAGAAAATGAGCATTTTATAAATTTAAAACTTTTTGATAACTGTTTTATTGCCTCTTTGGGGTGGATTTGAGGCCTGTTTGACCTGCTCATAAGACAGCAGCTGTAATTGTCCAGGCTTGAGAGCACTTTCCACAGTCAACCTGGAAAGTTTATTTTGTAGAAATGTAAAGTTTAAATCTTTAATTTCGTAGTTTTTGTGTGATCCTCTGCGGTAGCCCATGGGAAATAGAGATTGTGATTCAACCTCTACTCATTTCCCAGTTGGCTGGATCTGGGAATGATCCCAGTTGTATCCATGTGGCTGCTACTTTTATTTTAGGGCTACCTTGTTCTTAGAAGGTTTGAGTAGCTTTTACATCCACGTCATCTTGGTGTTGCTTAGGAAAATGCTTGCTCAGGATAATCTCTTGGAGAACCCTCAAAACCTCCATCAGCATGGCAAAGGGAAGGGGGAACAGTGGTGTGCTGGGTGACTGATTTAACAGGTCTAACTAAGGCCAGTTGTGAGGAATTAACTAATTGGAGTCACTGCTGGAGCGAGACTTGTCAGATCTTTGATCACCTTAATTGAAAGGAAATATCCAAAATCTCGTTCCCGGTGTAAAATCCCTGCTGTCCCCACTCAGGTGGCGGATCTGAAGACCAGGAACCAACAGCTGGACTCTGAAAATACAGAGCTCAGCCAGAGGAACTCCAAAAACCAAGCAGATGTGCAGGATCTCAATCAACAGCTGGCAAGGGTGCTCAAGCAAAAGGAAAGGGAAGAGGGAAAGTGTACCTTGGAAGAATGGGAAAAGGAGAGGCTGCTGCTGAAAGAGGAACTGGAAAACTCCAAAGTAGAGGTATGGGATTTGGTGTGAGGGCTGGGCTTCAGGTGCTTTGGAATTGGCATCCCTGTCCTGGCACGTGCATGGGATTCCAAAGCTGAGCCTTGCCAAGTGCTGGCTTAAACACAGCAGCAGCCAAAATCCAGGAGGGAAGAACGTGCAGGTTTGTCTTGAAAGCACAACTTAGTGATGCCAAATGCTTCCCGGTGCTTTCCAGCACGGCTCTTGTTCATCCAGTGCCATCCCAGCTCTATCCAGGGGCTTCAGCATCCTCTGCTTAAACTCTGATGCTCTGTGAGTCTCCTAAATTGCAATCTGAGCCTTTTCTTTTTTTTTGCAGTCATCAAATATGGTGTCGTCCTTGGAGATGGAGGTGTCAAAAATGAAGGTTCAAGCTCATGTCCTGGAGCAGGAGAACCACGTCCTCAAGCAGGAGCTGGAGAAGACAAAACAGGTGTGGCATCCTACTGCCCAGAGCAGCTGTGGCTGCCCCTGGATCCCCTGGCAGTGCCCAAGGCCAGGCTGGACAGGGCTTGGGAGCAGCCTGGGGTAGTGGGAGGTGTCCCTGCCCATGGCAGGGGGTGAGACTGGGTGGGCTTCAAGGTCCCTTCCAACCCAAACCCTTCTGGGTTTCTATTTGAGTGCCATCGGATTAATTTTCACCATCTCTTAATGGATGAAAATTAAGAGGTGGATATAGTTATTTTCTTTAAAGCAAGGTCATAGAAGTAAGGGAAGGTAACTCCTCTTGGAACACTTCCCAGGTGAAATGCACAATTCTTCAAATAAGGCTGGATTCACTTTGACTTTGCCAAAAGATTTTCGGGAGCAATGGATCTACAAAGAGCAGCTTTGGTCAAGATAAAGATTTAAAGCTCTAATCAAGGAACAGACAGGGCAAATGGGACCCACAGGAGACCATTTCCCTGTGTGACAGGAGATATAACCCATATTAGCTCCATTTAAGGAGTGAGCTCTTCCAGCATGTCCTGTCAGGGAGAATTCCTGTTGCTAAACCCATCTGGAGATATCAGAGTCCCACGACGTCTGAGGATAATTTCCTGGAGAGCTCAGTTATCTCCTGTACAAGCACAGTTCAACTGGCTGTAAATATATGCTAATAAACACAGATAATGAAGGCTTCAAATGAGTCAGTTCCCTGATTAGGGCTCCACAAAGTCATTTTCTGCACAGTGTAAAACACTCAGCTGAGGCACCCAGTGCTCAGGGTAGATAATGGTCTTAAAAAGCCAAAGCAGCTGAGGCCTATTCAGAAACGAGTGGATTGTGGCTGGAGTGTAATTACAGGCAGGAGATGGAGTGAGGAAAGGCAGTGATAAAGCTCTGGGTCAGCTGGGAGAAGGATTGGAAGTCAGCGGTGTGGTGGCTGTCCCTCCCCGTGTTTGCACACACGGTGATTTAGATGGGATATTATGGAAAAATCCTTCCCTGTGAGGGTGGGGAGGCCCTGGCACAGGCTGCTCAAAGAAATGGTGGCTGTCCCCTCCTTGGAAGTGTCCAAGGACAGCTTGGAGCGACCTGGGATAGTGGAAGGTGTCCCTGCTTATTCCAGAGGGATTGGAACTTGGTGGCCTTTAAAGGTCCCTTCCAACCCAAACCATTCTGGGATCCCATGATTTTCACACCAAATTCTGCGACAGCACAGAAATGCAACTGTGAGGGCTTTGTTTCCCACAGCTGCCCAGATGTCCTGATCTCTCTGACCTGCAGAATGAAGTTTCAAGTTTAATTAGTAAAAATGAAAAGCTGCAGCAAGAGAAGGAAGCCCTGAGTGAGGAACTGAGCAGATGTGTTGATAAGGTAAGAAAGAACTGCAAATCCACGTCGCTGCATGCTGTTAAACTTCTTATGTCTTTGTCTGTATCACCAGAACCTGTAAAACTTCTCTGGTCCTTTTTTTCCTTACCCTCAAGCCAGATAAAAGCTTAATTGCCACTGCCTGGTTTTTATTCCTAACTGGTCTTAGAGAGGAAATTCTGGAGCCCAGCGTTCCTGTAATTTGATTATTAAAATTCCAAATATTGCAAGGAGGAGAGGCCTGGATATAAATACTGCAGCAGGACAAGGGAGGCAGTGTTCTTGGACTTTTATTGCATCTCTAACATACTGGAACTCTGAACTGGAGCAGAGGAGTCTGCACACTGTAAATAAAAATTCCCTTGTGTGGAAATTCAGGGATCTGAGGGGCTTTTTGCTTTCCTGTGTTTTCCTTCCTTCCTTCCTTAGCTTTAATTCCCTCTAGGGTAAGTCTGGAAGTCAAATCGAGTCAAAAAAAAATTCCTAAGTGAGGATTCCTGATGTAATCTCATTGCAGGTAGCTCAAGTCAGCTGCTTGGAGAGTGCAATCGGCAGCTTGAAGCAGGAGCAGAAATCCTGGGAGCAGCAGAGTCAGGCACTGAAAGCACAGCTCTCCGTGTCCCAGGACAAGGTAGAAAGCAGGGATTTATGTTATAACCCTGGATAAATGCATTTTGATCATCTCTTGTAGTGCTTTTTCTCACTAAAGCCCCCTTTTGATGCCGTGGGGCTGAGAATGGCTGCTCTGAGGGGCTTTTGGAGTGATGTCCTTAAATGCCAAAAGGAAACCTGTTGAACATGAGGGACTTTTCCTCTCTGCAGCCGAGTTACTTCTGCTAATTCCCTCTGCCTGGTGATTCCTAAAATACTGCAGAGACTCTGCTCTGGCTCCTCTGTCCTGGTGGCAGGCTCACCCTTCCCCAGGCAGGGATGGGATCAAGCAGTTCCCTGCTTGGCTGAGAATTCCCGGAGTTTCTCCTTGGCCACGGGCTGCCAGGAAGAATAAATAATTCAGGGGAAAGCTTCTTCCCAGCATATCACAGTAAATGCTCAGGGCTGGAAGATGTTCCTGGTGAATGCAGCATTGTGGCTCTCTTCAAAGTGGGTGGCTGCGAGCTTGGAACAGAAAGCTGGAAAATCATTTGGAATTACAGAGTTTTAAGGGTGGAAAAGCCCTCTAAGATCGAGTCCAGCCATTTCCCAGCACTGCCAAGGCCACCACTGCCCCGTGTCCCCAAGTGCCACATCCACCTGGCTTTTAAATCCCTCCAGGGATGGGGACTCCAGCACTGCCCTGGGCAGCTGTGCAAATGCTGGGAAACCCTTTCCATGAGGAAGTTTTCCCTAATATCCAATCTAAACCTCCTCTGGCACAACTTGAGGCTGTTTCCTCATCCTGGGAGCAGAGCCTGACCCCCTTCAGCTCCACCCTCCTGTCAGGGAGTCGTAGGGAGCAATAAACTCAATTTAACATTTTCCAAAAGGGGGGGATATCAGCATTTTAACTTCACTCCTTCCCTCAGAGATCCTAAACACATGGGCATACCTGGTGCACACAGGGCATCGTGGCCCAGCAAAAGCCAAGCTGTGCTCCTGCTCCTTTACAGGTTCAGAGCCTGGATGAAACTCTGCAGAGCACCAACCTCCAAATGTCCCGGCTGAAATCCGACCTGCAGGTGACACAGCAGGAGAAGGAAACCCTGAAACAAGAAGTGATGGCGTTGCACCAACAGCTGCAGAATGCCAGTGAAAAGGTAAAGGGCTCCAGGGGTCTCAGGAGGTAGCTGTAATTATTGTGTATTGGGTAAAACGTGCAGGTTTTAAGCTGATTTTTTAAAAACTGTATTTTTAAGTGTTGAACGTAAGCACAGGCAACGAGCAGTCCCTCTCCTGAGTCTCCATTCTTCCCTAAAACAAACCTCTTGCCAATAAAACCCCCCAAATCTGGGGTTTTGGACCATTTCCAAATGTACAATTTGCACCTATCAACTATAAAAATCAACCAGCTAGTCATTGACAGAGGATCTAGTTTTCAGTGCAACTTGGGTTTGAAAGGGTCAGAATTATGCCAACCTCTCAGCTAATGAGGATTTGTAACTGAAGGAGGTTGTAGACAGCAGCCTTGGGATTGCTGTTATGAATTCAGTTACTAATTTGGCTTGTTTGCCGTGTAATTAAGGAATATTTAATGTCCACGTGGAAAAGAGGCTGTTTCACAATTGTGCAACAGGAACTAAATTACAGCTATTACTGAATAACATATAATTCCGGGTTCTGTTTGGCTCCAAAGAGAGCATAAATTGCTTTTTTTTTGTGTTGCTGAACTCTGTGCACTCCTTGTGCCCACAGCTATTACCCATGATTTTAGCAGAGGGAAGCACTTGGGCTTTGCACATTGGATTTCTTGTGGGAAAACGGTGAACGGGCCAGGAGGGAGATGGGAACGCTGCGACGTTGGAGTCTGCAGTTACTGCAAATCCACCTAAAACCCACCTGAACAGAGCAAATGTCTGCTTCTTTGTTTCAAGGCCTAACCCTGCAATTCTGTCTGTCTTAAGAACCGGGTTCTGGAAGTGGCTGTGCCTCCCTCAGGGCTGCGGGACCAGCGGGGGCCGATCCACTGGGATGAGCTGGAGCAGCCGCCGGAACAGGAGCAGAGGCTGCTCAGGCAGGAGAACGAGAGGCTGCAGAGGGAAGTGCAGAGCACTAAAACAGACCTGGCTCACTCCAGGGAAAAGGTAACCTGGGCAAGACGACAGAGCCACGGGAGGGTTGGGCTGGGAGCTCTGGAGGTCGCTTATTCCAACCCCCCCTGCTCAGGCAGGATCAGTCAGGGCACTCGGCATAGATCACATCCAGGCAGGTTTAGAATGTCTCCAGGGAATGAGACCCCACAACACTCTGAGGGGTTTTCTTTTCTTTAAAAGACACTCCTGGTGGTTCTTGTCCAAGATTTCAGTCCAACTTCCAAGGTAACAAAAAGATTCTTATTATTCCTAACATTCTTCTCGTGCAATTTCTTGGCTCGCGGTGTTCAGTGGATTATGGGGAGGAGGAAGGGAAAGAAGGCCAAGATCTCAAAGCAAACATGCCAAAAATAGCCCCGAGGAGCTGTAGCTGCCCCTTGATCCCTGGAAGTGTCCAAGGCCAGGTTGGACAGGGCTTGGAGCAGCCTGGGATGGTGGCAGGTGTCTCTGCCCGTGGCAGGGGTGGCACTGAATGGGCTTTAAGGTCCCTTCCAACCCAAACCATCCTGGCATTCTGTGAGTCCAAAATCAAGTGGTAGTTGGTATTTTAGAGGAGGTGGAATTATCCAGGACATCCTTCCGCATTTGTTCATCTCTGATCTCCTCAGATCCGGCAGCTGGAATCCACAATCCTTTCCCTAAAGCACCAAAAGCACCAAAGCCAGTCAGGGATTGTCAAAGCCATCGAGCAGGAGAAGCTGAGCTTGAAGAGAGAGTGTGAACAGCTTCAGAAGGAGTTGTCATCTGCCAACAGGAAGGTGAGTTTTGGGTGGCAAATACCCATCAGTGCAGTAGTTTTGATCTCTCAAGAGCTCAAGGGATAAGCTGCAACTTTCTGCTTTTCCTCTTGAGTTTTGTGCTCTTTGCCTGTCACAAATCTGTCTCAAGGGGCTGGCAGGGCTCTGTGCATCTGCTGTGAGACACCTCTTGTAGCAAAGCCCTTGTCCAAATACTCCAGCTCTTTAGACTTGAGTTGTCTTGGTATTCAGTGATTGGTGAGGGGGGAAAAAAACCAGATCAAGTGAGAAATTGCTGCTTTTCTAAGGAAACTTCTTGTCTCCGATAGATCAGTCAGATGAATTCTCTTGAACGTGAACTGGAAACCAGCTCAGAAAACGAAGGGCTAAGAAAAAAGCAAGTCAAGCTGGATGATCAGTTAATGGAGGTACTTTGCAATCAGAGTTGACTGTGGGGCTTTACCACTATCTCACCGAATCTATTTTATTTTAAACCAAATTACGGATGTGTAGTAACAGACAAAACTAACACTAGAAGAATTAACCTCTCCTGATGTTTAACCTCATCTTCCATGACCAAGTTGTGGCAAACCTCCTTCTCTCTGAAGCATGTTGGGGTGAATCCAAATTGACATAAAGCTTCAGATACAAAATCAAATCGCAAAGAAATTTGTTTCTGTACTCGAGGCAAGGCTGTCTCTTCCCTCTTCCTTCCTAAAACATGTCACCCCAAATTTCCTAACTGATATTTGTGTGATGCTGCTCTTAGTGTAGAAACCTGTTCTTTGCTCAGGGAATAATTTGCTGAATTTAAGTCTCATCTAAATCATGATAAAACAACAATTTACACAGCTTACTGTTAATTTAAAGGCACGAGTGAAAACTTCAGTGGAGATTCTTCCAAAAGCTGCTGTAAAAGTTCTGCTGGAGGTGGATCATGCTGGATATCAAAACTTTAGGAGTCCTTGGTTATAGGAATGGGCAACTTAACTGTGTTTAGTGTGTCCCATAAAGTCAGCCCAGACCTCCAAGTTCTCTCTCAGTAGTCTTGCCTAAATTTGATGGCCTGGATTTGAGTTTAAAACATAATACATTAAAAAAAGCAAAACCAAACCACAATTTTGACTTGTTCCATAAGTCAAAGCATCTTTTAGATGAGGCTTCTATAACACTTCATAAAAGGCTCCATGTTTCTCATCAAGACAGCAAATGGGAGCCATTAGGCTGAAAACCCCATGCAATTAGTAATAAAACCGTAAAAATCTAATTAGGAAATATGAGATTTTTGACAAGTTAATGAAAAGACTGTTTATATTCCCCGTGCATTTATTTATATAGTCTTAATTAAGCTTTGGGAAAATGCCAAACACTTAAACCTATAAACACGGAGCCTGGGGTTGTGTTTTCTCCTGAAATGTGCATTTCAAGCACGCGGGATTCTGTTCCTCCTGGTAACCCTTTCCCAGCAGGCGTGGCTAACATTCCCTCGGAGCTTTGTGACTTCTGACTCTCTCTTTTGTGCCTGTTCTCCTTTTGTCCGTGGCTAACCTGGCTAGAACTCAGTGGCTGGAGCTAGCAGAGAAGGGGGCAGTTCTCTCTCTGAAATAGCGTGCGAAGGTAGAGCCATCATTTTTCCTGTTACCGCCATCGCATGGAGCAAACATCCCTTTATTTTCTTTATGGAGTTCTTTTGGTTTTTTTTTCTTTTTATTCCATGCATCTTTTAAGTAGAGAAGCCACTATTCATTTCGGTGTCGGTTTTGGACAGCTGCACCAGGGTCTGTGTGGTCAGCGTGTGGTTCTGGGCTCCAAGGAGCTGCGTATTCCCAAGGGATTGCCAGGAAAATGGAGAGAAGTCTCCCCACTGTGTTCCAAAAGAGTTAAAATTGGGAGTGAGAGAATGAAAAGTGGCTTCCTGCTAACCCATTGACTGTGAGGCTTGAAGGTGTTTGCATATTTACCTCTGGTGCCTGCATGCTTTTCTACCAGACTGTCCAGTGTTTCCTTAAATTAATTAATTTCTGATCCCATTTGGCATCATCCTGATAGTTTAGCAAGTTCCTGATTTGTTCCACTTTCTTCCACAGAGGAATACAGCAGGGCTATGTTGTTTTCATTGTTGTTTCATTAGTATTTATTTTTAAGATGCTGTTAACACTAATTGACTGTTGCCTCATTAGTTACTCGTGTGCTTCACGACGTGACAAGAACCATGAAAGAAATCCCACCAAAAGCTCATTATTTTTCACTGTTTATGTTGCCAGGAAAAGCACAGCTCCTTTTCAGATAAAGAGAACCCCTAAATAGCTTTAAAAAGTACAAATAGTTTTATTCTGAAGTATTTAAAAAGCAATTTTCTGTTTACCTGGACCAGCAGAGATAATAGAGATGGTAACAGGGCCAGAAGAGCTGCACTGTTGTGAAAAAAAGTTTACATTTAGAGATGAAGTCAATAACTGAAATATTATTCCAAACTGATAATTTTGCCACTTGTGAAAGGAAATGAAAATCAGTTGTGAAAGGAAATTAAAATCACTTCTGAAAGGAAAATTACAACCACCTAGATAATCCTATACATCTTTTCCTAAGGGAACAGAGTAATGGTTTTGAGATAACAGATGACAATTTATGATGTGGTCAACTGGCGGCCTTTATGGGAAGAAATTATTAATGTTACACCAATTCCAGCTGCAGATGAGTTTGTCTGAACCATCAGGGATTTTTACTGTCCAGTTCTGGTCCTTTTTAGTATAATTAACTATTCCAACTGTGAGTTACTTACCTGGGTTTTGCTTTAGTCTGGAAAAAATTCTAAATGATTTCACGTGATTGTCTTGGCTCTTAATATCCCCCCAGTTAGGAGTGAACTTTAGGAAAGATCTGTAGGGTTTAAAATCCTGAATTCTGAATGTAACATGATCAGAGATAAATGTCCTCTCTCCCTCCCAAAGACTAGAAACAATCAGCACGACTTCAGCCTTCCCCTTCAAATGGGAAATTGGGAATGGGAAATTATTGTTACTTAAGCTCACCATAGGCCAACTAACCTTTGATAGGAATTCATCCAAAATGATGAATCCAAATGATTTTTCTAAGTCAGGCCCAAGAGGATGTCTCAAAGCCCAGCTTCCTTTAGACTCGAGCGCTGCATGTGGAAACCCAATCCTTTTTCGTGGTGAAGCATTGAAACAAAAGTTTAGAGGAAAACTACAATCTTAACAAAAATCTGCTTTGTAGGAATTAGTTAAAAGTAAGTAAGCAAGCAAAATCCAGCTGGAAAACCAGATAAGAAGTCCCGGATAGGAATAATTGATTACCTGTCATTACCACTTGTTTTGGGTATGTTCATGGTTAAAAACAGATATATGAATAAACCTAAGGAAATTCCAGGCAGCCATCGATCAGTAACAGCTGGGAACTCATTTCTACAGTCATGGGAAAGGAAACTGGAGTTCCTCAAAAACCAATTTGTGCTGACAAAACCCAAAAGGGGTGGAAGGGTCGCAGGAGGAAGACAAGTTTTACTTCAACATCAAAGGACCCCCGCCCCAAATCACAGACTCAAATTAAAACCATACCACGCATGCTTAGCTAATTACCACACGAAGCGAGGATAGGAGGTGTTTACACCATGAATATATCTGTATATTGTATATTCAACGCCTTTTGGGAATAAATAGATTCCGCATTGCTTTGTAACTTCCCACTGCATATTTGGAAAATAATCCATGCAGTTGCCCAGCGCTGTAATTAAGCGTCCACTTTCTAACTCGAAACCGTTAGAGAGCTTTTGTCCCTCTCAGCTGAATATTGCTATTAGAGCAATATTCATATTTTCATAAATCAATGGCGGGGGGGAAAAAAATCACCTTTTCACCTCCCATCGGTGCATCCAGCCTTGTTCCTCCTGCGCTCCAGCACTCCGAGGGCCGGCTGCTGCCTGGAGCGGGCCTGGCGGAGGGAGCGGGGGGGCTGATGCTGCGGGTTTTGCCCCCGCAGGTGCTGCAGGCCGGCGGGATGCGTAGCCAGAGCCCGCGGCCGCGGGAGCTCCCGCAGCGGGGCTGCGCCGCGGCGCCCGGGGAGCCGCTCCGGCAGCTCCGGCAGCAGCTGCTGCGGGCGGAGCGGAGGAGTCAGCGCCTCCAGGAGGAGCTCGAGAGCAGGCCCTCGGCCACAAATGTGCAGCAGGTAAGGCCCTCCTCGGAAGGGAAAATTGGGTTGGTTTTTTTATTTTTATTTTTTTATTATTATTATTTTTTTTTTATTCCGAGGGGATCCCTTCTCCGTTTATGCCAGTTCCAAAAATTAAACTTCATCCCGCCGAGGCTACGTGCAACAAGCGCTCTTTAGCACGGTTAGCCTGAGGCAGAGCTTCGTTCTGAAGGCCTCTTAGGGTTTTTTTGTGGATCAGACTGCTCCCATCCACATTTAACTGGCTTTGCTCCTTCTGCTCCATGTGCAGGAAGTGTTTATAGGGTTTTCTTTTGGTGTTTTTACCTGATGTCCGTGTCCGGAGCTGTTATTGTTAAAATGCACCACACCAGATATTGCACAAGCACCCATCACATAAAATCCAAATTTGGGCTGTTGCTGTCACATGGAGTTGTCAGGTGTAGCAGAGCGGGACACAAATTAATCCTTTTTATAAGGCAAATATTCCGGGTTTGGCCAGGAGACAAGGCACTGTTACTGTTGTACAGAAACTTCAACATTGGCATTTCTGAGGGAAAACAATTCCAGGGAAGATTAATTCATCCACTGCCCACTGCCCACTCTGCCCACTCTTGGGCAGAGTCACTTTTAGTGTTGTTTTGATTTTTTTACCTTGTCAAACTGAATTATAGGCAACGGAAAGGTTTGTATCTCCCATATAAAAATTGCCAAATGATCCTTTTCTTCAAAAAGTAATTGGATCTCTCAATCTCTAAAGCTTTGGCTCAGGCCATAGGTCTTAAAAGAATATTACAGCTCTATGTTATGAGAAAAGGTAAAGCTCTAAATAACCTGAATGTCTATTTAGTATTTTATCTAGCTTAGATTTATTTAGAGTAGATACTTATTTAGAATGATACTTAGATTAGCTAAATAAATTAGATAAAATACTATTAGCTGTTTATTCATGTGTTAGCAGGGAAAACACACCCCTCTTATATTTTAAACCTAGATTGCAGTTATACTTTAAAATAATACCTTAAAATAATAATAGCAAGACCAAGACTTTGAAGCTCAAAAATCTCTGAACATGGTAATATAGGATATTCCAGGAGAGGAAAAAAAAAAGGTATTATGGAGAGAATATAGGCAGTAACCAGTTTTTGAAGCTTCCAAAACGTGGAGTGAAAACTTGTTTTTTAAGAAAGGCGTAAAATCAAAATATGTCTGAAAAAAAATTTTTTTGAACTTAAAAACAAACAATTTAAAGTTAACTAGAAATAAACTGATTGTAAGGATCCTTTTCAGAAGTGCATCACCTCGGGCTGATGTACTTGGTCCCACTCCAGGGAGAGCAAAATGTGCAGTTCAAGGGCAGCTGCAAATGAATGTGCCGGGAGTGCATTGGGAGTGATGACTTTAATTTAGATTTTGAAGCAATCTGCAAACGAGCCACATCCCAGAACTTGTAGTTCTAGAGATGAATCACTCCTGCATTTCCTGGGAAAGCTTTGTGAGTTTAAAAATACTTACAGAGAGCTTTGCAAGTGTTTGCTGTCAATGCACTAATGCACTTAATCCTCTTTTTTATTTTTTTCCCTTTAAGTGAGTGGATATTCTGGTTTATAACACCCCCTTTTTTTCATGGGCTTTACTAGATACCTTCCTGAATCATTATTAAAATTGTTATTAAAAATATTTATTATT
>VYZQ01036565.1:0-13298 GCA_013400655.1 Mystacornis crossleyi
ATTCTGTGATTCTGTGACCCACACAACTGAGCTACCACAATCAATATTCACTTTGCAACTAACACACAAGGAGAGCCAGGCTCAAGAGAAAAAAAGGTAGTCAGGAACAAGCCTAAATTACATCATGGCAAAACTTCAGACTGGTTCTTTTCAGTCTTTCAAGATTTGTGACGGTGGTTGCGTTGAACCAGAGTGTTTATAGAGATAAATTCATACAAACACCCACCCGACCTACTGCTCTCTGTAGAAAGAAATTTCTTTATAGAAGAAATTTCTTGATGTCTCCTTGACAGATCACTTTACCTACATCTCTGAAGACTAATTAATGAATTCAACTAAGCGCTTTCTTTAGAATTAAGGCGGCAGTTCTTTCATTGCAGCAGGCTCACCAAAATATCACAAAAACTGTAGTTCAACATCAGCTTGTCAATGAGGAAATAAAGAAACAGAGCTAAACTTCTCAGATAACATTGAATATATCTGAATGAATGAAGGTTGTTACATATCAAGCAACAGATAAACTGCTCTGGGCTGTCTATGCCCACACAAGAGACTATCAAAGGAAAAAAATCACAGGAAAAGCAGAGAAGAAGCTTCTTCTACAACAGGACAAAGACCACAGGTCAGTAATTATTTAAGGCCAGTTTTGACAGAACGGTGGTAATTAACACTGTCAGGTGTCTTCCTCTGCCACAGCTGACACTTGGATTCTTTTGGAAAATCTAATGTGCTTCCTGCTCTGTCACCTTTGCTGTTACATCCTGATTTTGGGGGAAAAGCATTATGAACGAACGATTCTTACAAGCCTGAGAGGTCTGGTGGTTGGGAGTCTGGCTGTGCTTCCGAGGAAAACAAAACAGTTAATTACACAGGACAAGAAGGAAAGGAAGGTTTGGCAGACGTGGGACTTGCACTCAGGTTTCCCAGTTCCCTGGGCCCTGCCATGCCCGGGGCTCCAGGTACTGGGAGCAGATCACTCCCAACTTCTCCTGGTGAAAAGGCTGCAATTTATAGAAGGGATTGAAGTGCCCAAGGGGGTGGTGAAATCTGTCAGGCAGAGAGAGAGATGCATATTAATCCCCTGCACTGACCAGGAAGAGAGGGAGCCGTGTCCTTGTCACCTGCCTCCTCTGCTGTGCTTTACAGGGGAACGCAGGGAAATGGGAGAGCAGGGTGGGACACTTCTCCCTCTTCCTCCCTCTGCAAACGAGGCCCAAACCCCCCTCTGAATCCTGCTTTCATTTCCAATTTACAGCAGCACAGCTTAAGAAGAACAGACCATGAAAGAAGCTTCCCCAAAGCAAAATGTTTCACTTTGGATCGCACACAGAGCCCGGATCAGATCACAACAAATATCTTCAGTTTGCAAAACTGGAAAGGGCTCATTTTGCTTCAAAATCTGGAGATAAACCACAACAGGACAGGTGATTGCACAGATCTGCCGCCGTCCCCTTCAACAGGAGGCATACAGCGTTCTGGAAGCGTTTTAATTTTGAGCTGATTTTTGTTTCCTTATGTTAGGGTTGGTTGGGGTCGTGTCTTCAAGCTTGTCCTGACTGCCAAGAGCAGCAGATTCCTCCTCAAGGGAAGCCAAAATTCTCTCATCACTGAGAAGTGAGTTTCAGGGGAGACATAAAACACTAGTAGAATGGACAGAACTCAGTGGCACAATATTTGTTTTCATCTCTAAATAAACAAGGAAGAACAGCATCTCCTCCTAGTGTAGCTCTTACACAGTCCAGGCTGGAGATGTAAAAACAAAAAGATGGAGAAAATGGCCGGAGAACGGGAGAGACCCAGGGCTGGATAATTCTCAGGTCACACTGCATCTGATTTCCCTACACAGCATGGAACACAAGGGACCCACCAAAATAACAATGCAGTGACTGCTATCCTGGAATTAGAGATCCAACATCACAGTACCACAGTAAATCCTTAAATTAATTATATCTCAGAATTCAATCAAGTCAAAATGTAGTTTGAACCGTTCTTTGTTCATGAAGAACCACCTGAACCACCTCTAAGCCAAGCTCAAACTGGAGCAGCACCACCAAACACTCCTGACCACTGGTCTGGAATCAGTGTGACTCAAAATCTGATGTGCTTGTGCTGGGACCTGTGTGTTCGGCAGGCTCTGTGTCAGCCCACCCTGCAGCCTCCTCCTCCTCGTTCCTCCTCTCCCTGAGGGATCAGCACATTGCTGGAGAGCTCCCACTCCTGTGCTGTGAAGCCACCGTGCTCTCCCAGCCCTTGCCAGGACACCAGAGCTTGTCCAGTTGTGCCCCGGTGGGCTCAGACACTGCCCAACAACCCCTCAGAGCATCCTGGCCGTGGTGCTGCCTCCAGTCCTGTCATGACAGACACCAGGGAGACTCCAGGTGCCAGGAGAACCCTGCAAGAGCCCACCAAACCTCCCCTGTGGCTGTCCAGAAATCCCCGCAGTGCCAGCACAGGAGAAGTTCCTCAGGAAGGTTCCTAAGGCTTCCTGTATCCCTCCTCCCCCATTTCTCACCATTCCCACCCGTCCCAGGGCAGTCCCACGCAGCAAAGCTGGAGGATTGGGAGAGATGTTCCACAAGACCATGGTGGGAACACAAGTGGAGCTCCAGGTCTGGGCAGGGAACCAGCCTGGAGAAATGGGAGACATAAACCAGCTCCTCCACTGCCCATTTCCAGTGTGCACTGGGCCTGCACCAGGACTGAACTGGAAGAATTTCAAACACAGATGAATCCAATTCAGAAGGGGAAAAAAAAATTTCATGGTTCAGCTCCCCGCTTTTAATGCTGTTGTAAAGAGCACCACACTTTCAATTTGTAACCACAACAAAAGGCTTTTAAACTATTAAAGCATTGCCTTGCTGTAAAAAAAATAAAAAGGCTGCTTTATTGCAGATAATTGGCAAATCTGCCCTATCAATAGAGATGGCTAGAAAGAAGAACACACTGCACTATTTCTAGGTAATTTCAAGATTTCTATTCATTTCCCACCACAACTTTTACATTTTGTCCTGCAAATTTCATTTGGATCACTCAGCGAAATAACCCCAGATGCAAGTCCTGCCCAAGAGCAAGCACAGCACTCCAAACCCCCTCAGTTACTGAATCTTCTACCAAGATGGCCATGAAACGCCCACTTAGTTTTCGCTGGAGTGAAAAAACCACCCCAACCAACTCGAAACTCCCTCCCTGTTTAATACAGCAATGAACACATCCTGTTTGCTCTGACACCCAGAGCACTCAGCTGCTGCTGCTGCTTTCCCCTGATGGGTGCCATGAGCTGATTACTGCAGCGGCAGGTAAATGCTCCAACACCTGATACAAGACACCTGCACTGAGCAAACCCAACAAACCAACCCCAAACCCTAAAACAAGCCCCATCAGAGACCACACCTGCTTCATTTCATTCAGACAGGCTGTCCAAAGCCTTGCTCTCCTGAGCACAACAGGGAGCAACAAGAAACCTGTTGCTCACAAGGCCAATTTCCCCCTCTCCTGATACCCCTTCCATCCACAGCACACCTGGCTCCCAGCTCCTCCTATTCACAGACACATTTTTCCTTCTCTGATGTTCAACAGAGCCTCTCCACCCAAGTAACTGAGCTTCTTTGATGGACTCACATCCCACTTTGCCCTTGTTCTTCAGAATATTTCAGTACAGACACATGAGAAGCAGCAGCAGGAGAAAAGACAAGCTGTGTTTTTCTAAATATATTTCTCCTCAACGAGCCAGTTCTGTAATTCCGGCCAGATATGGATCTAGCTATAAAAATTAGCCTGGAGATTCAGCTTAAGCTTTACAGAGACGCATCAAAACCTTGCTGAAATGGAGCAACAATAGGCGGAATGCATATGGCACAGAAAAACTGGAAAAAATTAAACTCATAAACAATAAAAATACCTATACAATACAATAAAAACCCCAAAAGCATTCTGACTACTTTTCACTGGCGGTAATGAGATGAACATTTTGCTCGTGCCCTCTCACGTGAGTGAAAGCAGAAGGAGCTGGGGGTTAGAAGCTGCTGCTGCTGCCCCACGATGAATATCTGGGAAGCAGGTGGTGGAGTGCAGAGCACATGTGGGAGGAAGCAGAGCTGGAGGCTGGGCACGGCTGTAATGAAGTGGTGCTGAAGAGGCAGACGATTTCATAAGGAGAAAAACATCAGGAAACTGGTCAAAACACAGAATCTCATCTGAAAAAGCTCCACTGTGTTGGATAGCAATAGCCAGAACAAATTTGGGGAAGAGGAGGAGGGGGAGGCTGATCTCTCTCCAGAGCCCCAGATGTCTTTATGGTTGCCTAATGACAATTATACTCAACCAATTAAGACACTGCTATCACAGTTGCATTGTTAGTAAGCCTTTGGCCCTGAGTGTTGATGGCTGTCTAATTAGTGTTTGTGCAAAGTACAACTGCAACTAATATATAAACTGACAAATACACAAAAGAAAAACTGTTAACAGGAACATTTTCCAAACAGTCGAGACTCTGCTTGTTCAGTCCATGGCAGCAGCAAAGACAAACTGCTTTCCTTCATGGCTGGGGTACTGCTGGCACTGCAGAATTTCACTTCAAACCAGAGGGTCATCAAGACCCTTGCTGGGTTTCTGTTCAGACAAGATGCTGGTGCCACTCACTTCTGGTGAAGCCTCAAGCACACCCCTCCAGGGCAAGGCTCGCTGCACCAAGTCGGGCTGGTCACCACAGACTTCTCATAAAACACATCAGAAACCAGTTTACATTTTCCATATTTTCTCTAAAAAAATTATAGCGAGGAAAAGGAAGGAGAAAGAACCCCCTTTGTTTCACAGTCAGGTCTGATTTCCAGAAGGCAAAGTCTGTTCGGTTTCCAGATACCTGCGGTGATCAACAAACCAGGAAAAAAAACCCCAACAACTTTGTTTCAGGCAGTCAGTGACCATCTGTTAATACTCAAAAGATCTTATTATGAAGTCCTTACAATGTCAGTGCATTTTATTGAAGTCAGTAGGAATTTTGCTCCAGTAACAGTCTCTGTTTAAATGGATGCCTGTTGATAAGCAAGTCAAATAATGAGTATTTTCCATTGTCTTGCTCCAACAAGCACCTCAGAGCTTTCATCCTTATACCACCAAAAGCAACTCTCCAGGCCTTCATGTGTTTAATTAAGGTATCAGTCAGTGCCCCCCTCAGCAGGATCAAGAATAAGGCCCAATTAAACATGCAAACCCAAGCCCAAACGCCTTCAAGTTGGTTCAAATTGCTCCCGAGCTTCACCTTCTCTCCGAGGCCCAAGTACGGCAGTGGCAGCTCAATGTCCAATTTCAAAACACCTCTTCATCAGAACCACGGCACGTTGGGAGGTACCTCAATCACAGCTGAAAATACTGGAATTAAAGGGATTCTAGCACCTTCTTTGTACTCCTCTGGAGTGAGGGACTGCTTAGAAACATCTACCACAGGGTGAGGTGCCTCAGAGAGTGGAAGACGTAAAAGTTCCCAGTTTCCCCCGTGCTCCCATTCCCAGTTATCTGGATACATTGATTTTGCCAACTATAACCAACAGGTAGCTTGGCTGAGGGATTCCTTAAGGAAAGGATTCAGGAGAAACTAATGGTAGCAGAAAAGAACCACTTTACGTGGCAGAAAGGAATATAAATAGAACACAATGGCCAAAAAAAAAACACAAACGCAACAGGGAAGAGAAAATTTTCAGTTACATAGCAGAAAGCTACACCATAAAGCACAAGGGAAAACAGATGGGGGTAAACCAAAACCAGAGTTTTAAACAATCCTAATGCTGGTAGAAGAACGTAGAGTAGAAAATTAATCTCCCTGATTTCATCCAAATGTTCTTTTGGGTTGCTTGATATACGAGTGCTGCTATGAAAAATGTGACTAATGTGTCCCAAAATGGATCTGGAAGCACTTTTAGATTTAGCATTAGGAAATCCATTCTGAGCATCCTCATGATCAGTTGCCGAACTCTTCTGCTGGGAACCTGACTTTCCAATTTACCAACCCACGCCCATCTGTGGACCCCTCACAGAAATGGAGCTGCAGAGAGCTTCTACCTTCATTTTTAGGGCCTTATTTAGGAAATTATCACTCGAGAAAGTGGGTTAAGCTGCTGGAGTGTGTAGTTCTGCAGCTTTGCACTGTTATGTGTAACAAAATTAACATTTCACCATCCTCACTGCCTCTGCCTCACCTTCTATATTAAGTGCATGCAAATGTCATACCAAGGGAACTGAAACAAGCCAAAGGCTTGTACTGTAAAGAAAACATTTTAATGAACATTTATAAAAGCAGAAATTAGAAAAAGCCAAACTGTTTCTAGTAATTTGATTTTTAAGGCCAAGAATCTCCCATCCCTTAGATCAAGGTTCCAGTGGCTTGCATCAGCCCAGGCCCATTAGTTAAAGCAGCTGCTCTACCAAGAAAACAAATTACTGTGGGTACAGGAGAAAAAAATTATCTTCTCCATAAGAATTCAGGAGGAATCATGATGCCATTTGGGAAGGCTCAGCTCCATCAGCCCGATTATGTCACAAAGGACAAACACCAAATAAAACAATGGCTCCAGTTGCAGAGAGAGGTGAGAAAAGACCATCTGAGGATGCTGTAAATCGATCTGTTTGCTCGCTGGAGGGAACACAAACTGCAACACGCTGCAAGCAGCAGAGAGGAGAGGCAGCACCTGAACGCCACACACTGATGGCGACAGCCCAGAGAGTAAAAATGAAATCAGGAAGTTGAGTAGGAAGGCTGGGTTTGTCTGGCCTTAGTAGAAAACCAGGATTTACAAGCTCAAAACTACTGCCTGTGCCTGGGAACACTGAAGGCACCACCGAGCACATCCCCGCAGCAGCAAACCCCGCAGGTAAACCAAGAGCTCAGGGGCCAGGCAGGCGGGAAAAGCAGCTTCCACAGAGAGCCAGGATCAGGCTTCTGCTCCTGCTTGCACCTGAAGGGCTCTTCTCAGGAGCTCATGGGAGAGGTGGTCAGTAGCTAACTCATGGAAGCACAGTTAACTACTGGGAGACAGCAAATGTTAGCTCCGACAGCAAATGGTAATTACAAAACCTAGGAAACCCGGCCCACCCTAATCTCATCAGGATAAGGGCGGGAACAGGGATCATTCGTTCCTCAAAAAACTACACATGCTCCTGAAGGAAAGGTGAAAAGTGCATCGTGAAGAAGACTATGAGCCTTCATCAAAAGACCCCTGAGGAAGAAGAGGAGCCTTCCTCAGCGCGACCACCAGAGTGCACAGCGCATGTGTGGCACATAAGCTAATAATATTAATAACTTCCGATAAATAATTTGTATAACTGCGCCTGTCCCAGGGAATGTAATGAATATTCATAGTTTAACCCATAATAGTGTGTTGTAGAGCATACCGGGGTGTGTGTTCGGAGGAGCGATCCCCCACACACCCGGCGCCGAATAAAGCAAATCCCCACCTCTCTGACTCTGTCCCTGAAGTGTCTCCTGGCCCGGTTTGGGGCGATTCACTGACAGAAAAGCCAACCTGGCTGTCACTTAACACAGCCTTTCCTAAGTCCTGTGGTCATCTGTCACCCGACCCCTCTGAACTCCCGGTGTCATTCCCGTGTGCAGCCTCCAAGGGGGACTCACTGGGAGAGGAGGAGGCCTGACACTGCTCCTCAGCAACGGTGAGGATGAGTGAAGAGAGCACAAAAGGTTTGGGGAAGGTTGAAGGAAAAAAAAGCAATTATTGTCGCCTTCTGCTTTGTTTGACATCTTGGCTCCCGGTCACTGCGAGGGGAGGGAGAAACCTATGGAAGTTGTGCCATCATACAAGTGGAATTTATGCAATTAAACAAGGCAGGGGTTTATTCAGGCTGCTAGAAGTCTTCAGTTTGTTAACTTTGATTCATTTTCATTACTAATTAATATTTTGGTTTCCTCAGGTCTGCACACTGAATTAAGATGCAAGAGCTAGTAATAAATACCTAGAGAATAACCCACAAGCCCTATAGCAAAAAATCCAAATTAGATGAGAGTTGACACGAAGTTTTTAAAAGTGCAGGAAAGTGTTTTCAAGCCTTTCGGGCTCGTTTCACACATCATTATGAAACTAAAGAGAGTGGCAAGCCCAGCTTCTAAAAAGTCATTTGCAGGTCACCTTTGAGCAAGAGGAAAGTGGAGTGGGAGGTGATGGAAGAGAACAAAGGAACTCAGCATAAAGGAGCAGCTACTTGTGAGTAGATGTTGCTCAAAATGACTTAAACTGAAAGGCCCAAATTGTTGGTGAGTGGTCTCAAGACTCACCAGAATGAAGACAACTGTACAAAATCAGTTCAGCATTTAGGATGTCAGCATGAGACATAAATGTCCCGACTCCCCTAACTAACCACACAGGATATTTAGCAAGTTCTTCCTTAGCTTCTCATTGCCTTTATCAAGCGTCACTTGGGGAAACCCCACCTGTGCCAGGTGTGCTCCACCCTGAAAAGGGAGGAAATACGAATCTGTTGGTTTATCAAGGCAATCACCAGATAAATCTCACCAGTCCTAACTCCTCAAATCTCTAGGAAAGCTGGCAGTACTTAGTGGGGAAGGAGGAAAATGCCTGGAATTAAAATTTCAAGAGAACCCAGGGCTGATTTCCCAGTCTGTAAGAGGTGCAGGGACTCCTCACAGCATCTGCTAAATCGGTTTGTGGCCAAGCTCTTCACCAACAGGCCACCACTCTTCCTTCGGTCAGGGAAAACTGAAGGAAAAAAAAAGGAAAAGCTGATACTTGATAGTTCTGGGTCTTGGGAAAGGTGGTCTTGTTGTGGTGGGGTTCCAGACACACAATCACAAAAACAATTTCAAAATGGTCTGACTCTGGGCCTCTTCTGTTTATTTATTTTCAGGGCCACCATCAGCAGCAGTAAAGCCACAGTGCCCTTTCTGCAAGCATTAAAAAATTACCACATCTCCCTTACACCCACGTGCTGTGGTTTTAGGGGTGAGCCGTGAGGTGAGAGAGGCACGAAAAGCACAAGGCAAGTTCACCACAGGGCTCAAGAACAGCCACAGGTGAGTACTTCAGAGCCAGCCAGGCAGCAACAGTCTCACAGCGTGCCACGGACATGTCACACCACGGGATCCTCTGGAGTGACAAGGTCAAACAAGGACCAGATGCATGTTCTGAGATCACTCTGTCCAGGAGGACCCAACCTCTGACTACACTGCCAAGAATAAAAAAAAAAGTAGCAAAAAAGTAGCAATTTTACTGTCTGAACATGCATTTGCTTAAAAAGAACCAGATAAACTCAGATTTTAGTAAGAGAAAGTGAAGCAATCCAGGCATTCTGTACAGCAAATGACAGCATTAGGCACAGTGAGCCTCATCAGCAGCAGGAATTTCTAAAAGCCAGGCAAGCAGCTATATAATTGCTTTAAGTAAGCTCTGACTTAGGGATGAGACTCCATTTGAATCGAGTATGAGGGGGAGAACATCATCCCTTTAGAGAAGATCCTTCGAGACAGCGTAACCGTAGAAAGGCTGGCGAATGCAACATTGATTGGGAGTGAGGTAACCACAAACACCACCGGCTCAAATGAAAAGGGATTCAGGGGCTGACCCAGAAAACAAGCCTCGTAACCGCTGGGATGAAATTTTAATGACAAACACAAGAAGCTCTGCGTGCAGGCCAGATTGAATTATCTGATGTCAGGCAGCAACCGCGGCGCTCGCACAAAGGGGAGCTGCTCGCAGCCACCTTCGACTCCCGGCTCAGGTTGCACTTAATCACTCCTTGATATTCTGCCATCTCCTGGCTTCAGCTTGGGCAGCAGCCTGCGGAAAAGTGGAGAGTGCATGGAACAGGGGCACTTCTCTGTGCAGTGTGCCTTTGCTTCCTTCACAGAGCAATGGAGAGCTGCTCCCGAACCTGTCTGAACTGTGCCTCTGTAAATCACACCCGCAGTTGCTGGTTTAAGCCGCTCTGCCCACAACCTGTATGAATTCCCTTTCAGAAAGATTCAAAAGCCCTACAGCAACTAAAATTAAAATTATTCCACTTCGCAGCAGAGTCTGAAGCAGGACAGTGAAGATGACAAGATCAGGCCTAGCACAGCACAGGTTCAAATGAGTCAGTGGTTCCAGGCTTGCTCCAAGATTCCCAAAACACACCAGCCCCAGCATCCTGCTCTCCGCAGCAACAACTCCTCTCTCCAACCAGCCCAACTACAACTTAATCTGGCTACTGCCAGAAAAAGAATTAAAGATGTTTCTATAAATACATCAGCAACAAAAGGATTGCTGAGCAGAATCTCCGTCTGTATTGGATCAGGGAGAAACAGTGACAAAGGATGAGGAAAAGGCTGAGGGAATTAATGCCTTCTTGTCCTCGGGGTACCCAGGCCGGGAGACAGGGACAGGGAGCAGAATGAATGCCCGTGACCCAAGGGGAAATGGCTGGCACCCTGCTGCAGCACTCAGGACACACACACAGTCCCACGGGGCCGGACGGATCCGCCCCAGGGCACTGAGGGAGAGGGCAGAGCTCACCCAGCCACTTCCCATCCTTTCCCAGCAGGGAGGCCATTTACCCAAGAGACTGAAGTCAGCAACTGTGATGCCCACTAGAAGCTGGGCTGGAAGGAGGATCCAGGGAAATACTGGCCTGTCAGCCTGGCCCCAGTGCCAGGGAAAGTTGTGGAGCAGAACATCCCCAAGGCGAAGTGCTGGGGCCTACCCTGAGCCACCACCACCCCATGGAATGCTGAAGGTTTGGGGGCCAGTGGCTGCACGAGGTGGACAAGGCCCTGGGGGTGCTGGTGACAGCAGCTGGACATGAGCAGAGGTGTGCCCAGCTGGGCAAAAAGGCCAGGAGCACCTGGGTGTCCCAGGGCAAAGCACTGGGCACTCCCAGGGCACCTCCAGTCCTCTGCCCAGTTCTGGGCCCCTCAGGACAAAAAGGACCTCGAGGGGCTGGAGCGTGTCCTGGGAAGGGAACAGAGCAGGGGAAGGGGCTGGAGCACCAGGAGTAGATAAAGGAGTTATGATCAAAAAACCTGCTAAAAACCGAGCAGCCCTGAGCTTCCAGTGCAGCAACCTGAGACAGAAGCAAGGTAAGTGATGTCCCAAGCCACCGGAGAGAAAATCCTTGGGAAATGCCCCACAATTCTGGATTAGCACTTGGAGCACCACTGACTTCTCAGGCCTTGCAAACTCACACACCAGCTCAGCTCAGACACACAGTCCCTCTGTAATCACTGATTATTCCCATGCAAAGCTGAGCACACGAGTGTTTGTGAAACTGGAGAGAGAACCATTAAACGTAACAGATAATTGATATTTATATTGAGAGGAGAATTGACTTTGTAAACCTCAGCTATTAAATTACTTCTTCAGTACTGAAAGAACGCAGCAGTTTGCTATTGATCACCAGATTCATTACACTTTTATGACAAGTTTGAAAGCACAGTGCCATTAAGTACAATTTTATAAGCTGGGAGAGACAGGGGAGGGCTATGGTTGGATTTGAAAAATAAAAACACAGCAAACAACACAACCCCAAAAAATTCCTCAATATCCTAAATACTTGCCAAATGCACATAAAGTATTTCCCTGTACTATTTGCTGATTCCCTCAGAAGTTTTAGTTACAACTTGAAGTCTCTCTGGTTTGATATTTACCATTTACCAAATTAAGAGACAAAGCAGAGTGAAGGAGCAGCACTAAACAGCAAAGGACGTAACACAATTTTTGTGTTCTTATACTCTAAACTTTTCATTTACTAACCAGCTAAATTCAAACAGTTGAATTCTGATTTCCCCATGTTGTTTCATCAAGTACATGCTCATAGCTTCATAAAGAGATAATTCATTTTTCAGAGAAATTACTGGAAAGTCATTTAAGTGAACATTGCTTTTTCTAAAGGATACACACATGCAGCTTTTCCCTCAGTGGTCTCTTACCTGCTCACCTATTTTCAGGAACCTGAATCATTTAATTGTACCACATCCCTGATGTAAATTCACCAAGAGAATCAGGAGATACTGGAGGAACTGGAGAACCAGTATGAAAAGTGTGTGTGAAACTGTGAGAACCCAACTTCTGTAACACTGAGCTAAAACATGGACTATTTCAGTTTAATATGAGATTAATAACCTTTGTTTATTAATACCTAAGAAACATAATTTAGTCTGCAGAATTCCTGTCTACTGCATGTTTGGATATAAATACAATGGAGAAAATGAAGGGAAAGAAGAGCTGGAGGTTTTGGCATCAGCATGGAGACAAGTGGGGTTTGCTGTCTGATTTCACTCCAAAGCATTTCCATGGATGAAAGTTTTCAAGGCACCTTTCTTGTAACCAGTCTGTGAATTTTAAAGCATTTTACAAGTAGTTTTCTCTAATCCCACACCATTAACATGAAGTGCTACCATAAAACACGGAACTCTGGTACGTAAGGACAATGTCCCACCTTCCCCAGGATATCGTAATTTTTATACACTCAGAGGATTTCTGGAGGGTTGCTAATTACTGAACCTGTGAAATTCAAACAGAACACAGTAAAGCCTCATACTTACTGAGGGAATCACTGCAACCTCTTCCAAAAATTTGTGAGGCTCTTAAAAACATATTTAAGAGCCTAAACCAGATGAATAACTAACATTAAATCAAGGGCCAGAAAACTTTTGTATTAGGAAGAGGGAAGTTTGACTTTACCTATTTTTGGGTGGGTTATTTTCCTCATAGGTTGTCTTTTAAGTAAGAATGGACAAAAGTAATAGTTCTTCTAAAGTTATTTTGTGTACTGTAACAACATATCCTTGTGATAAAGAGATTTTTATGGAAAAACATTTCAAAGGGACATTTTTCAGTAGATCTGTAAAATGTTTCATACATTCTGGGGGCTTCCACAGCAAAACAATAGAGGGAGTTCATGAGAAAGCACTTGAGTTTTTACAGGACTACTTGTACATGAGATCACTTTTGAATAGTTCAATAAAAATTTGAACTGCTGAGGTAAATTGTAGATAAGCCTCCTTTATCAGTCACGTAAGGACAGCCTGTCCCAGGAACTGCAGCTGAATCCGTTCTTATGCTTCACACAGGTGCTGCTTTTGATTTGCTAAAAGAAGCACCTGAGATTTCCGATGGTGAAGGTGGAGTGGGATTTACACAGCCTGGTGAACACGGAGTGGGCATCACACAGCCTGGTAAAGGTGGAGCCAGCATTACACATCTTAATGAAGGTGGAGTGGGTATCACACAGCCTGGTAAGGATGGAGCAAGCTTTACACGCTCTGGTGAAGGTGGAGTGGGATTTACACAGCCTGGTGAACA
>VYZQ01036569.1:3344-31720 GCA_013400655.1 Mystacornis crossleyi
AGCTGTGTTTACTCTACTGAGATCATTTCTGTCAGCTTCTACGTATAGATTGTTGTACTTCAGGAATACTTCTCAAGAAGCAATTTTGAAATTGATACTTGAATAACAATTGAATAACAATTCCTGTCTTCCCACTGTGGGAAGGCGGGAAACAGAAGGGGAGCAGCTGAGAAAAGTAGAACTCTTATAAAAACTACTGCAAGCATCTGTCTATCTTAATGTTTCGTTTTGATTGGGTAAAAATCCTTTCTCTATTCTAATTCTTTGAGGTCATTTATTCACTTAAAGTAAAAACAGATGTTTTACGGAATAAAAATAATCCATATAATTCCAGGAGATGTTAAGTGTTTAACATGCATCCAGAGTTCAGCATAGGAAGCTGGGCTTGGGTTGCCACAGAACAAGGCCCTTGTAGAGTGCCAGAGATAACAGAAAGTCTCTGGCGCTTCATTCGTTTTGATATTGTGTGAAACACACTTATGTGGAGATGAAGACCTCCAGTACTAAAGCCTAGAAGATATCCAGGAAATCTGAGTGTGTTATCACTGAGTAACATGTACACCAATTTAATTTTATATTATAAAGCAAAAACATTTTGAATGATTTAACAGCAATTTCTTAGTAGACTTGCTTAAATATTGTGTGTATGTGGTAATCTATGGCTTAATCTGAGTCAGATTAGCTATGTTCAGCTATGCATTCATCAGTCCTCCGTTATAGGTGTTGGTCGTTGTTTAGCCTTATCTGTTTTTACTGGTTGTGTAGTCTTTAATTTTAAGTTTTATTTATAAGGCTTTTTTTTTTACTTTTTTTTCTTCTTTTTTTTGGGATACCTGGGTGATAACAATTTAGCTGCACAGCGCAAAAAGATTGCCTTTTTGAGAAGCAAAAGCAAGGATAAAGAAAAGTCTCCTAAGTCTCCATCGAATCACCAGTCTTTCTCTAATCGGCTCCGGTTCTGGTCTTCTTCCGACATCCCATCCTCTCCTAATGAAACTCTTTCTTTCCCGGAACTGGGAGTTTTCTAACACCTTCTCTGTAGCATTTATCTTCATTTATTTCTGACAAATATTTAAAAAAAAAAAAAAAATCCCACATGCCATAAAAGAACACGCACACTGATAGAAACACTCAGCACGTCTATACAATACTCTAAATACAAGCAAAGATTAGTGAACATGGACTTAAGTTTTCCCGTAGAAGATGAATCACTATTGCACACTGTGGATCATTTCTTCAATGCAGCACACTTTAGGGGACCTCATGGCATACAGTTTGCGTATGTATAATGGCTGTGGTGCATGTTGTAAGTAAGTGAAGTTGCTGTTTGCTTCAATATTTTCTTGCAGTCGTGTACTTGCATCGTGTCCTGTTAAAGTGTTGAACTGATTTCGCTGTTGCTATGCTTTCTACAGTGTGGCAGTCCTACTAAAATACAAATACAGTCTCAAACTCCAGAGATTTTTCCAATAGTCTGTGCTACTAAATGATTTAAGAAGGCAGGGTTTTTAACATCTTCTTCTGCTTTTAAGTAGTCTAGCTTTGAATATCGAGTGGAAGGTACTGGAAAAATTATTCTCAGCCAAATGTCTTGATGCTTGCATTGAAACCTGATATTTGCAAGGTTTTTTACTTCCAACTATGAAAATTCATCCTGAATTGAGCTGATGTTTTGGTTTCTTCTGATTCAGTTTCAACAGATTTTTTGGAAGAAGAATGTAGATTTGTTCTTTTAAGACTGGGAATAAACTTCATTAATCCATTGCCCAGAATTCTTGTTGTCTGATAGTCATGACCTGGTGGTTTCTGAAATGAATGTGCAGGTCCAGTCCCCACCGTGTTAGAGAATTGGATGCAGTATGGGCAGTGTGCTACCCAGGAGCTCAGCAGAGAGGCCAAAAGATCTCATTTCCCTTCTCACTCTGAGAAGTGTTCCCAGTGATGCAACCAGGGACTCTGGCAGACCAGCCTGTTGCTGCCCATTTTGGGATTTGTGGAAAACATTAGTCTCCTGGGTAATTAATATTTTTGGCATCCATGGAAGCTGTTAAGTGCATCTGCAAAGTCGATTAGAAATACAGATTTGCATGTGAAGCTTTAGCCAGTAATTGCCCCTGCAGGGATGGCATAAGCTTCAGTTCTGAGAGCAAGTACTGGCCCTGTGCTGGCATCCACACAGACCTTGGGAGAAAACATTGTTCCTGAATGAAGTCAGCTTCCAGGGGCCACCTAAGGTGACAGCACCTTGGTCCATTTCTCTGGTACAACTTCACAGCTGCTCCGTGCTTTGAACTGTCTGTCCATTGTCTCTGCAAGTTGTTTATTTTGACTGCTGCGCTCTGCTGCATTTTCAACATTTAGTTTCTATTACCTAATCAAGTATTCCATAGAAATACATAGAATCTAGGATCTTGCATCTCATTAAGTGTGTTTTCTGTAGTACATTCTTTAAATTTTGTTCTATGTGTGCCGTAAAGCATTACATTCATGTTACAAGAAATTAATTAACCTGCTTCATCAGTAGAAAAGAATTGTTCAGATTCTTAATCTAAGTAATATTCTAGCAGACAGTTTTTGGTGTTCTTCTGCTAAGATCCCAGGAACTCCACTTAAAAATCATTGCACCAGGACATCATAAGAGCAGAGTTTCAACCTTGTAAAGACTGAGCTCTTAGCCACAGCAAAGCTCTAAACCTGAAAGCAGTTAGCTTAGTGCATGGATCATGATAGATAATTTTCAAATCAGCATTATTTTTCTATGACTAAGAGCATGACTACTGTCACTCTTTCCATATTCTATTTCATTACTGAAGTAAGTTCTTATAAAATGCACCTACAAGGAATAATGTTATGGGAATTTCACACTTCACTTATCTTTTCTAGATTCATGTCTTTGCTCCTTTTCATCCTCCTTTCACAGTAATTGTTGCATGTATAATATCAACCCTCCCACCGGCACTAAGCAGCCCGTGTCACTCCCACACTTTACAGAGAGCACACAATTGACAAGCTGGTGGCAGAAATTTCCTATCCACTACCGCACTGTTTATGGAAAAGCTTGCCAAACTAGCGCCTCTGTTGTGCAGTTTCTTTGTGCCTGCTTGTCATGTTTGTATGGGCAGATAAATACAAATCCCCTAATGTTATTTTTTCATTAAGTCTTATTCATTTACCTCTCTCCCCCACCAGTGCTAATGGACCTAAAGCAAAAAAGGAATTCCCACCATGGAGGCAGCAATGATAATGTTGACATCTCAGCGGACTCTGCAACAAAACCCAGCTGTGTGGAAATGGGTCCCAGGACTTACTCAACCTCAGCTATTCATGTGCACACTTCCACCCCCATCTCCCGGCTCCAGAGCAGGCCCAAAGGTGTGTGGTGCATTTGATAACCAGCTGGTAGGGCCAGGCAGGCTGCTTCATAGCTCCTGCAAGGCTGCTAGTGGCATTCAAGTACAAACCCAGAGCACTAATTTTCACTCCTACTTTATCTGCTTATTGGTTTAATGATGAGATACAGGGTTTACTCACTCTTGTAACGTCATCAACTTGACAGACCACATTTGAGTCAGTTCTTCAGTGGTTCCTTGCCCCGCATTTAGAAGATGGTTCTATAAAACCTTCTTGATCACCTCAGTCTTCTACACTGCTAGAATGCAGTCGGGAGACTGACCCAAAGGATTAGCCTTTCTGTGTTCACTTGGCCTTTTATGTTCTTTTCCAGGCTACAATTCCGAAGATAATCTATGTGAACAGTCCCCGGAGGTGGAGTTTGCAAGCACCAGACAGCACGGTAAGCTTGTAGCATGTGTGACTGCTCTAAACATCTGCACTAAGACTTGTTTCATTACATCCACATGAACTGTCCTGGAGCATTTTAGTTACGTTAATTTACGGAAAGAGGTGTAGTAATACAGCATCATTTTGGGAATGTGGTTCTAACTACTTCTAGTTTTCTGTTGAAGCTTTTAATGGATGTTTTGCCAAAATGAATTTTCTAAACAATGCTGATGTTGAGGCAAGTTGCCTTCCCCCACCAACAGATCTTTTAATGCATGTCCTATGGATTTTTTGCTGATTTTTCTGCAGAATGTTTAATTCCTTCCTTAAGGGAGTGAATCAGCAGTAAGAAAAATTCAGTGTGGGGCTTGTGGATGCACAGTGCGGACACTGTTGAAGCGGCAGAACTGCCTGCTTAGAGATTGTGGAAGACTTAATTTGCAAGCTGGCTACCAGCTCTTTCCAAGGAAAACTGAGAAAGAGACAGCAACTTACTGTTGAGCTTTTTCAGTATCTGCATTACTTTATAGTTACTGTAAAAACAAAACCCAGAACGTATTTCTTTGTGCAAAAAATGAGATGAACAAGATGGATCCTAAACAACTTGAAAAATGAAGATGGTTTCTACTCTGTCCAGATTTTGGCATCCTGTATATGTTATGTTGTTAATGTTTTCAAAGTGACTTAGTTGCACAGGCCCTGTTTTCAGAAGGGAGACTGTAGCCAAGTCTTTTAGAGAATCAGAAGAACTTAAGATCTGTTTGTTCAATGCTCGATTTGTGTTTTTCAGTGCCCAGGCCAAACAGTTTAGAGAGCAGTAGGAACGCTTCCAGCAGTAGTTCACCTCTCAATTTGAAAGGTAAAGTTTTACAGCTGAGCTGTGACAAACAGGAAGTGAAATTCTGTGAAACTGTGTGTAAAATGCCATTTCCCTTCCAATTAATTTTGAAGACTGTTGTTTTGAAACAGTAATGGTTATGCAATCTGGACATGGCTGTCTTGGGATTCAAAATGCTGGCAAGAAGTGCTTTTCTAAGATTGATTCTGGCAAGGGGTGGCTTTTAAGGCCGTCGAATTTTGCTTCAGTCTGACTGGCATCGTATTGTGGGAAATATCAGGCCATTTATTAGACTCTCTACAATGAGAGTCTGTGGTTCTTATTCTCTACACAGCTTGTGTATGGAATTAGTGTGCTCTGGAGATTTGCTTTTGCTGAAATTGTGCATCCTTGAAGGATGCCAAGAGACCTGACACTGTGGAAAAATCCGCTTTCTGCTGTTCCACTGTCAGGTTCTAGCACTCAGATCACACAGCCAGGACTGGGAGATCTTTTAGTGATGCATAGTTTGTAAAGAGGCACCCCTATATTATCTTACTAATACAGGCCTTATTAGCCCCGAGTACTATTTTTATTCTTTGGTGAAGTAGTTGTGCTTGTTTAAGGTGCTCTAAGACATTTACTAGTCCTGATTTTTCAAAGGTGTGATTGCTTTGAGTTCTGTAGGAGAAAAAAGTAAGGTAAAAAATACCACCCAGTCTGTGTGGAAATGGTCCAGGATGATAAAGTTCTTACCGGAGTGTGAAATGACTGAAATTATGTCAGAGCATTGTCATTAATGGTATTTATGCTTCTCCTCAGGTTCCTTAGACCCTATCCATGGTAGAAGTGAGAGTCTCAGCAGTGAAGATCTGATGCCGAGCAGAGAGGCACCAGCCTTGCTCCGAGACACCTATTCCCTTCACTCTGCTGCTGCCTTGTTAAGCCCTAGCAGCAGGCATGAGTCCTCCTCCCACCGGAACGGTTTCATGTCCTGTGATATACCTCAGAAGACCAATCCATCTCAGTCTTACGCAGGCAGGCAGCGGTCTGCCTCACCTGGCAGTGAGATGGTAACTTTGGAAGAGTTCTTGGAAGAGAGCAACAGGCTGTCTCTACCAAGTGTAAGTAAAATAGAGTTAGATAGCCCATCTCAGATGTCAAAAAACTGTTCAAAGCTGATTTAGGAGGATGACAGCATAGGGAAACAGACAGAGACAAGATAATCCTTGTTCATATACATGAGTACTATCAAATTTTGCAAAACAAATGAGACAGTTTCAATAACTAAGGCAAAATTAGCTTTCACATAGCCCTCTGCTAATTTATTTTGGTGTATCAGCTATGGCAAGTCAGATAATTCACTGCAAGTACTGTGTATTGAACTACTGGGGCTTTTTGCTAGCAAATGGTTGTGGTCAAGATTTTGTATTTTATCATCAGTTCTCAGCTTCAGGTATTTTTATTTATAAACTGGTAAGTTTCCTGTTTAATTTTCAGCTGCTAAATCTATAATTAGTAATGAAACCTAGAGTAGTTTTCAATTGAAGTGCAAAATACGCAGTTAAAACCATCTCTCAATCTGAAAATCTCAGTGCATTTAAGAAAGACTGTTTTTCTTGCAGAAGGAAGTTTTTGATACTTTTCACTGTGTTTGTGTGTTGACTGGTACTGCCCTGTTGGTTCAATGACTGCAACAATATGTCTCTTATTGAAGTGCTTTTTTCAGGAACTAAATGTTTGTTTTCAAGACGGCATTTGTCTTTCACTGCTCAGACATGCTGTACAATGTGAAGCAGTGCACTATTGAACAGGTTAATATCTTAATTGATAGTGTAAGTGAACAGAGATTTCTATTTTATGAATGCCTTGAAATCAGCAGAGCTGTGTCAGTTCATGGCATCAGTAAATTCTAGTCCTTGAACCTTCAGAATAATGTGTAAATATACCTCCTACTCCCTCATTATTCTAAGTACAATTCTTAGCTTTTAGAGATGTTTAAAATTACTATTTTTGTGTGTGTCTGTGACTACCTGACCATGTCCATTTTCATTCTTTCTGTCATCCTGTTCCTTTTCAGCATCGGCGCAGTTTAAATGAGACTGAAATGATTTCATTACACCAGTTTCTGTTAGAAGCTGATGCACTGTATCCCTCTTGCTACTCCCTATGTCCTTCCATTCATCAGGAACATTCGCAGTCACTCGAATCGGTCCTCAGTGTTTCATGTCCTGACAGCGTGAGGCACAGAAAAGGCAGGGGAAATAGGAGATCTGCTTCATTCTATATCCCCAGGGTATCCATTGTTCTTATTATGAAGGCAACAGCTCCTGACTTACCACAGCTTTTGCTAGCGTATTAATACCTATAGAAGCATACTGTAACTCTTAGTTGTTATTTTAAAGGCTGGCAGATCACTTGCATTAATTGCTCATAAAGTATTTGCAGCGCTTGTTCGTACACGTGTTTTCGGAGGACTCGTCATTCTGTAATGTTAATGTGCATAACAGCTGTTTAAATAAAGTTAAAAATAGCCTTAACTCTTTAACACTTAGTTGAGCTTAGAAATTTTCACACTGCACTATTACCATTGATGGTGTTTGCTTATGGAAAATGAGTTTTTTGACTGGAAGAAATATTTGGAACACTAGTGAAATAAGTATATTAAGCTTTAAACATGCTCCCTAGAGAAAAGAAGTAAATTTCATGAGCTTGTTCAGCATGTTGTTTGTAAAGACAGCATGTCCCTTAGCTGTTTTGAGCATGCCTTTTACTAATAGTACAATGGCTGCTGATCAAACATTTTTGGATTGAATGGACCATTCATGTGAAATACTCATTGTGTATTTTCTTGTACTGCCAGGTTAATTGTCTGACTTGAAATTTGCAAGTTCATTGTGGGCAAGCAATTTTTGTAGTGGTATTTTTGTACATTTCATTGTATTGTACATGCAGCTTTTAACGTCTATAGTATATTGAGTGGGAGAGGTGAAGGGAATCGATGGAGGAGGACTGAAACTTTTTTGTAAAGCTAGCACATTTCCCCAAGGTATTGTCTTCTGTTACATTCCTGAAGTTACAGTAAAGGGTTATCCAGATGAACTGTATTCTGGAAGATGACAGACATCATTGATATCTGCTGATACCAAAGGCTGATGTCATCAATATGATACTGATGTTAAAGTGACAGTGGCTGATGTGAAAGGAGGCAAAAGAGCTGCTGTCCAGGCTGCAACCAAACTGAAACTAAAAAAATGACAATTAACCTGGCAAACAAGGCTGTCACAATCTAATTACGATACGCACATTGTTCCTTGAGTTGGATTTATACCCATTTAAACATTCATCTCTTCCGTTCCCCACTCTATAAAATCTATGGTTGTGTTTGGCTTGAATTAAGTGGGAAGGAAGATTGTGTGAATACAGAGTTCTGCATGATTCTTTAAACAAAATGTGTTGTCATTAATGTGACGTGTATTTTCTCACACCAGGACACCTCCACTAACAGAGATGACTTGCTCAGCGATTATTTTAGGAAAGCAAAGGAGCCTTCAGCTACTGGGAACTTGCTGGTTCAGCCATCCAGAAAGGAGGCTGCTAAGATGCCCACTAATCTTGTTGCTCCGACTGTGAAGATGGCCATCACTGGTGAAGAAGAAAGAACAGCTAAGCCTGACAATTACATGAAGCCAAACCTCAGACAAGTTGAACCTGATGCTCTGGCAAAGCCCCAGGGGTCTCTTAAGCTTCCTCATATGCCACAGCACCAGTCTGCCAGCGGGACGCGGCAGATGGCACAGCCTCAGCAGCCTGGAACCGTGAGCAGGAGGAGTACGTCACTGAGCAGGGCATTTAGCTTAGCCTCTGCAGACCTCCTCAGGGCTGCTGGCCCAGATGCCTACCGGCAGGAGAGCCCTCAGAAGTTAGGAGCAGAGCTGCATGGGGGCAAGGATGCTTTCAGTCAGACCGCCAGGGCTTCTGTGCCAACGAGCTCCCAGGCACCTTTGAGGGAGAGGCCGCAGTCCGCAAAGGTGGCAGGTTCCGTGCAAGGTGTCGATTCCCGCTGTCGGCAGCTTGATGCGAGGCGCCTTTCCCTGGTCCCACCAAAAGATGAGAGGCCTCTCTCCTTCCATCAGTTCTCTGCCTCACCCACTGCATCCACCAGCAGTCTGAATGTACAGCAGCAAGAGCGTGTGAACCCTGGGCAACACTACTCATCTGCATCGCACACTCCCTCAAAAGTCAAACCCAAGTCAGCACCTCGTACTGAGGAGGTGGCCACAGTGGCCCCTGCCAGAGCTGTTTGCAGCAGCACTGAGGGAAATACTTCCCTAGGGCAAGGCCAGGGTGATGCCCTACTTACCATGTGCCAGGGTAAGCTGTTAGAAAGCAGCTCTGGGGCTGTAGAGGAGCCCATGAGAGGAGGCAGCTCCAACAGCACTCATGGGTCTCCTGATCCCCAGGGGGATCAGCAGACGGTTTGGTATGAGTATGGCTGTGTGTAACCCACAGGCGTAGCTGTAATATATGTGTTTGGTATGGCTGATGTCCAGGTACTATTTATCTAGACACTGTCAGGTCTTAAAAGGCATCACCTGCATGCTGCTCTGAGTGTTCTCTCGGTACTGTTCTATAGTTGGACAAAGTGTGATGAAGAGAAGCAAGGAGCAAAACCCCAGTCCTTCTTCTAACACTGTTGTGCCTAAAACTAAGTGGAAGCCTGACCTAATCTCACAGCAAACTTGGCACCTGATTCTCACAGGTTCTGAGCATTCCCCAGCGCAGCAGAAGCTTAGCAGGGTCCTCTGTCACTGCTGCACTGTGCACCCTTTCTACATGCATTAAAGAAAAGTTTCACAGGTCATGTGTGTGCTAAACCCAGCCCCACCATTGGTAAATAACCATACTGAAAAGGTCATATAAAAACCAAACTTCTCCCCTAAAGACAGAACCAAATGCTTGACTTAAGTTGCATAGTGATGAAGAGCAGAAGTGCATGGCTTTAGCCATGGATCTGGTAAAATTTATTTTTCTAGCCACAGCTACATCTTGCAGAAGGTATTGTGTAGACTTCAAATGTGACATCTCAACCTTTCCCACTTGGACTGTGTGAACACAGAGGCCAGCATAATTACCCCACTGCCTTCACTATAGCTGCAGCTCAGTGGATCCTTGACTCTGCATCCAGAGTGGTGCTTCCTTTTGAAACTTGTTTTATCTTTTATACAAACACTGGAACTAATGCAGCCTTTCAGGGGAGATGCCGTTTCAATTGCAAAGGTGGCATCTCGTGTAAAAGTGTCTTGTAAGTATGTATATAAGAAGCTCAAGTACTGTATAAGAATGCTGTGTAAATTGTATTATTACATCCTTGTGTGCATGACAGCCCACATCCTAAGTGGTTTGTGGGATTTTGTCTCTTAGAAAGCCTTGTTTGTCTCCAAGAACTTTCTCAATATAGAAAGCAAAATAATTTTGTACACATGTGAAAGAAATATACTTTAAAAAATCTATTTATGTGCAAAGAAGTTCCTTGTATGTTTCTGTCCAGAATGTCATCAGCTGCTTATGTATATATGATCAAATGTGTATCTTTAATTCCACGTTTGTAAAGCTGTTTTTCTTGCAATAGACTAAATCCTTAAAAAAATACTTGTTTTGCTGGTTCTGATTTAATTTAGTAAAAGATAAAACTGATTCATTTAATGATGTTTTTGTTATCTAATATGTAGCAATCCCATTCTGAAAACTACAAAATTGTTTATAACAAAGATTAAAATAAAATTGATTGATGTACTTTTTGTCCTTGGAAAAATAAAAACTCCCAAAAGTTTGAATCACAGTGCTGGAGGTCTGTCTGCAACAGCTCTTCGTAAGCCTTAGTATTGATTTGCATGTCTATGTGGTGAAGTTGTATTTTTTTTATTATATAGAAGGTGTACCAGAAGTCTTTTTTTTAAATTGTAACCTTCTTATTGAAGACTACAGGAGGGTTGCATATGCAGAATAAGTGACTTACAGTTCACGCTATAATTGGACCGTTAGATTTTTATGCTTCTCTGACCACTCCAGACAAGGCCAAACATGCTGTCAATTTTGACCAAGTTTGCATCTTGTAATAGTCTGTTTTGTACTTAACTCTCAGGATGCCTTATGAAAGTGAGAAATTATTCATCTTTCAACATGGAGAGAATGGCAAAAAAAACCTTTCCACCTTCTCTACTGTTTTAATTGCAAACTATAATTTTGCAACAAATTTTAAATTGTGTGGTGTATGGCAATTTTAGAACATACTGAATGTTCTTAGTAAACTGAATTTCTTCCAGAAATTTTATCTCAAAATAGATTCTTTGCCAAACCACTAAAGGTTACAGACTGGTGTTTCTCCCTTGTTTCAGCTCCTTTTTGGAGGGCATATGCAGGCTGGACTGCTGAGGAAGTGATCTGTGACTTATTAGTTACAGTACATCTGCTTTTGCTGTAAATGCCTGCCCAGTGGCACACCTTAGTTGTCAGTTTCTGAGTCATTTACAATTATTTACGTTCTCAGTTCTAGTGAGTTTGAATAAAAAGGTACTAAATACATATGTAGTACCATTCAGGTGTGGGATAATTCTAAATACAGATATTATACCACGGAAGAGCTGTTGAAGCACACAGTGCTGTGGCCCTTCGGCCTTTCTGGGAACGTTCAGGAAAGTTTTGGTATCCAACTGCCGTGCCATGGCAGGTGCAGTTATTTTGCAGTCTGCTCAGTTCATTAATTGTTGTCAGCTCTTCCTTGACAGCCACGGTGGCGGCCGGGCGGCGCTCCCGCCGTGTGCTGCGCCATCAGGTAAGGAAAGGCTGGGCCGGAGAAGGCCTGCCCGCAGCCCCGGGGCGCGCAGAGCCGGCGGTAGCCTAAGACAGGCGTTTTGGGGCCTGAGGGGCAGAAGGCAATTGTATTTAGAGAGACAGAAATCGGCAAATCCTCTCTAGTTTTGTGCAGGTGGAGCTGGGCAGGTGGAGGTGTCGTGAGGCACCAGCTTGCGTGAGGTGGCGGGAACTGTGGGGAGAGGCGTTCCTGTGAGGGGAAAGGATGGCGCAGAGCTGCCCGACCCTTTCTCGATGCTTTCCAAGAAGTGAAGATTAAACAGCAGCTGTTTCAATTTGCAGCTTGTGCGGCCGGGCCAGGCTGCGGGGCGGGGGGGCGGGGGGGATACAGAGAGCTGTCTGAGCCCCCAGCTGCCTGTTGGACACCGGGAAAAAGGGATCTCCAGGAGCCCCAGGCTTCGGTACACGGGCTTTTCCCAGCTCTGCATGGGCTGTAGGATGCTGCTATTTCCTGACGGGAGGGAAGGGTATGCTCTCTCGAGGTTGCTAATTATGTGCGAAGTAGTGCTGCGAATGGTTCTGGATTCAACGCTTCAAGTCGTTCAGTGGCTCATTAATTCTCTCGATCGAGTTTTCTATTAAAGGATGGATTTTGGAAGGGGATCCATCCCGACGAGGCAGGTAAGATGCCAGTAGTTTTCCAAGAGAGCCGAAGGGCTGTGGCTTTGGCAACACCCTCTCCCTGCAGTGTGCTCAAACTCTGAAGTCAGTGAAGCTGTTTGACACAAGGAAACAAATGATGATGTGTGTTTAAAGTAAAATAAATGGCTGCTGTGGGAATATCTGCCGGGAGGTTGCGTGCTCTGCAGTGACAGAGTATATCCTTTGCAAGAAATCTGAAGTTCTTTACGGAGATAGCGTGTCATGGAAACCTTTTTCCTGTTAGATATTCTTTCACTGTCCTCAAACTTGGAACCTCATTGTGAAGTGAGCAGACCTTTTCTGATTTCAGTTGAGTTCAGAACATAAAACCGCCAGCAGAGGAATTTGAAAAAATAGAATTTACTTTTTTTCTATAATGAGGGAAGTTCTAAACGTTAAGGACATTGTAAAAATAACTAGTGCTTAGCTTAGGAAAACTGTGCATCAGCATGTGGTTGGAAATTATTTCTGATTGTCCAGACATTGGGGACATACTAGCTCAGCCACAGGTAAATGACTTTTAAGACAGAACATGGAAAAAATTTATCCAGAAATTGTTAGTTCATGTAAAAGGATTACAGCCTGGGTGTTAAATTGATGTACCAGGAACAACACTTTTTTTTTTTTTCCCCTGGTTAAACACGAACCCAGCTGTCCAGAGAGCATTTGAATTGTGGGTTTGCATTTTTAGATGAAAGGGGCAGTGGAGTGTGGAATCAGTTGTGGTAGATTTCACAAAAAAAATAAAAACAACTACCCTAAAAATCGCTTTTCTGCCCATCAGAATCATAGAGTATCAGATCCCAACAGGACTGGAAATGTTCAAGACAATGTGGAAAATTTGTGAATATTTTTACAAATCACCAGTACCAGGCAGAATTAACCTGATGTAACAGTGCAGAGTGAAATAATTCAGTTACTGGAAATAACAAATGAAATTATTATGAAGGGCTGCTAGACTGGAGAATTAGACTGGACCATGAAGGTCTGGCTTGAAAGCTGGTGCTAGAGGCTGCCTTATGGACTAAGAGAATGGCATCAGCTGGAAAAGGCTGAGAAAAAAGAATCATTATTTAAGACCGTACTGACAGGGGTTTATAATTACTGGGAGAAGCTATGGCAAGTTTTGCAAAACTAAATGGTGTTTTTCCAGTTCGAAGAATTTTTTCAAAAGTATGAAGACAACAGTAGAAAATAGAGAGCTGCTGTTTAATAGCTTCTCAAATAGAAAAATGCTTAAAAGGCTAACCTGCATCCTAAAGACAGAAATGTGAGTTGGTGAACTGTGACAGAAAGCTGAGGTTAGTTCAGATTTGGAGGATTGTGAAGAACCCCATTTAAGAGTAACACGGATGTGTGAGGAGCCCCAGTGGAAGAGTGCTTGTACTTAGCTGAAACATGGAAGAGACAGTTTATTTATTGACTTCTGTGGCGGGTTAGGATGTAATGGTAGGGAAGCAAAACTGGTTTTCCCTGAGAACAGGACAATGAAAATGTGATTATTCCACAGAAACCAGGTGGTTATTCCACAGGAATGTAAAAAATGTCCAAAACAAAACACAAAATGCCGTGGAAACTGTCAGCTCATCATTCCCAGATGTTCTAATCAGCTCTAGTTAAAATACTTGAACATTTTAAACCAAAGATTATCATAACTGAGGATTATGTTGCTCTGATGGTGAGGCCATACCAAAATGTGTGATGTGTGTGTTGCATTCCAGAATAAAAAAGAGCAGCAGATCTGAGCATTGGCGCCAGCCTGTGAAAAGCTGTATTGCAAAAGGGAAAACCAAAGCAGCCCAGCCCCCTCCGCAGTGAGTGACACCCTGTGGGGTGATCTGAAACTCTGCTAAAGGAGAGAGTGCTCAGGAAAGGGAAAGTGAACCTGTTGGTGAGACTCATTGTACCAGGCTCTCATGAAATCAAATAGAGTAATATAACAGTGTAGTAATGGTTTTGATTTACAACATAAGAGGGTTCATGGGAGAGCTAAGCAGCCTCTGTTTTAAGAAAACATCCTCAGATAAAGTGTAAGAGCCTTCTGCTTCCTCTCCAACGTCTCGTGCAGGCTGTCTTTGGATCCACACTTGGAACAGTGAGCACCTTCTCCTTGTAAAAAAACCTGAAATTCGCAGGTCAAAGATCACCTCACTTTCTGCAGTTGTTGAGTGGTCTGGAAGTGCAAGATGCACTAATGGCAAGAAAAGCACAGTTTGCGTTTGGGAACACACTGCTAAGGAAGAACATGAGTGTTTGAGAAGGATATTCCAGATGGACAAGCACAACTTGCCAGTGGACTGCTAAGGCATCTCTAGAGACTTGCACTGGAGGGAAGAGGGAGTTTTCTGCAAGAAGGTGAAAATTATGTCTGAAGAACTGAGGTGAGCATTTCATAGGGCTATTACTATGATTGTTTTACCATTTGGCAGGGTACTTTGAAGGTTATGGGATTTGAAGTCTATGTTCCCTTGCCATTTTAAGCACCTCTGACCGAAATTACCCCATTCTTGTTAAGCCCATGAAAAAATTCTTCCTTACACCTTTGCAAGAGGATTTTTTTCTGTAGTTATGCAAACCTTGGACTTGCATTTGTGTGCACTGTGAGCCCACAAAATACCTAATCCACAGGTTAGTGTGTTTTAGGGCTGCTGGGGATGTTCAGCTGCAGCATCTCAGCCTTCTACAGAGATGGGAAACTCCCAATCAGTTTGAGTGCTTCCTGTAGGACTCTTTTGACTATTTATAAGTGAAAGTAGAAGAAATCATGCAAATCGGGGAAACGTCTGTGAAGGAAAAATCTTGGCAACTTTTTTTACACCTGCAATCCTCTGAACAAGGATTGCTTGCTCATAGCTGTGCAAAAGCCTGTCAGAGTTCAAGGAGCATCTGGATGATGCTCTTAGTCATGTGACTGAGTGTTAGATAGTCCTGCAAGGAGCAGGGAGTTGGACTCAATAATCCTTAGGAGTCTCTTCCAACCCAGTATATTCTGTGATTCTATGAAAAGGCAGATGGAGAAAACAGGTAGGCACAAACTGAATGGGATAGACCTTGTATCAATTTAGCTGATATTTAACAAAAATTAAGTTCAAGCTGGTAACCTTCAATTTGCTCAGGCTCTTGAGGTTGCTTACAGCTTTTTTGTCCTTCAGTAAATGATGCAAAGGAGTAGAATCCTTTAGGAAGCTGTATGAACAGCATCATGTAAGCAGGACTGTACAGCTTAAATACTCCCGTTTCCATCATACCTCCTAGCTTTCTGATACAGTTGTTCCATCTCCATGTGGAGTAGTTTTAGATCAGTTAGAGCACAAAAGGTTTAAAGCAGCATCCAGTGAGGGAACCGTTGTGTAGGCTCCAGAATGCAGCCTTGGTACCTTCACTGACCAGAGGATCTCTCTGCTATAGCTATTTTTCTTGTGTTTCCACACAGTAGCATCTTGCTCCTGGATAGCTGAGGCTTAAAGGAGGTGGGTTATATATGTTTGATGGGGAACAGTATATTTTTAACATTTTGGTATGCTCTTAAAACTACTTCTTCCAGCAACAACCACATGATGTGTTGGTAGAAAATTCTTTGCATGAAATGTTTGAAGGAGCCTTCTTGCTAGATCCTGTCCAGCAGCTCAGATAGTGCAACCAGCTACCACAGTCTGATCAAGCCCATTTCACCTCCAGTAACTTTCCTTCCTTTGTGACTTCTCCTTGCCAGCACTAGACATCTTTCTGTTCTTCAGCCCAGAGTATTATCTTTATTTTCTGTGGGAATTCGCTAGCACTTAAAAATACTAATAGGTTGATAGATGCATTTAAGAAGATCCATATCACTTTTTGCATATTGAGGCAATATCATTTCTATTTAGTCAGTATTTTTAACAGTACAAGTTTCCCCATAATTTTCATTGTTTTAGAATTTCCTTCCTTGCTTATTTTGGCTTCCTTAATTGAAAAAACCTTGGAATTCCTGAAGCCCAGTTCTGTTACCCACATCTAGCTCCCACGAACACAGATCCTTTTCCTTGTTTATATAACCAGCCATATCAATGGTAACAGGTCCCATTTGGCAGATCCTGAATTCCCACCCTGCCCTACATGAACACGTGCTTGTTCTCTTCTTATGCAATCAGGCAAATGAATGAAAACAGATACCACCAAGACTTTACTGTATCAAATTTCATCCACATGAATTTTTGTAGCTAAAATCAGAAGAAATGTTCCCTTCACGTGTTAAACTCTCAGGTTATATCTGTTTAACAGGGTTTATCTGGAAAAGGAGAATATACTTAGTAGGGAATCTAAAACTGAATGTGAGAAAGAAAGCAAAAAGTGAACTCAGTGACCCCTGTCTATTGTTTTTAGCACGATGTCTGTAGCAATGTTTTATGGCAAACACCATTATCTGAGGAACTATGAACATTCATACTTCGATAGAAGATTGGGGACTATTTTGTCCTTGAAGTATTGGTTCAAGGGCATTTAGGCCCCATCTTCCTCACTGCATTGGGGCACTCACTGGTATATGGACTACGCTATGACTACAGTTCTTCTCAAACTAAAATTCCCAAACCCATGCTAACAGGAGGAAGAGGAGCAGCACAGGAGATCAAGTCCACATGGCTGTCCCTCTTGATGAACTCCACTTACCTGTGACCAGCCATCTTTCCCATACCAAATGGAAGTTCATGCACACATTTATACTGTACCAACACATCCACAGTCATCCATGGGTCCTGCACACAACCAGCAGCTGCAAGGCCACACATCAAAGCCTGTGCCTCGAGGGGCACCATAACTGGGGAAAGACCTAATTCAGTCTGTTCTGTAGATAGCAAGAGCAGAGATATTTTAGCCAGGATTCTGGAGTAGCTGTAATGACTACCAATGACTTCACTGTCCTTGATGCTGAGATTTTGAAAAAACTTTTTATTCATTCTGATAGCCTTGGCATAGAAATTTCTACATTCTCTACTTCCTTTGCATCCACGTCTGCGTTGTTCACTATAGTGAGCAGAAACAGGCAGAGCTCCTGGATGGCTGTGTAATGCTCATATCACTTTACCCTTCATTCTTTCTGTAAGAGCGAGGCCTTTCTCCCTTTACAGGCAGAGGGAAGAACTGGGTGCTTGCAGCTGTACCACAGGGCACTCTAGGACAAGCCAACTGATCCTCCACAGGTCCTTAAACCTCCGCAGATGACAACTGGTAATCCACATGTAGCCACCATACAGTATTATTTGGTTGCCAAGTTCACCCCCATGAAGCCCATTTCCAGTGTCCAAAATGAAGTTTCTGTGTTGGATATTTGCAGTCTAGGTGCAAAAGATGGTTAAATTGCATTTTCACTGTAAATGAGACATGTTCCCTGCCTCAGAAAGGAACTAGAGAGGCATGTGTTACCTGGCAAAAAACCCCAACCCTGTGGGGATGGCTTGCTGTCCCTATCTAGCTTGTCCCTATCTAGCTGGAAGGGCAGCTCCTTGCTGCCCTTCCAGGTTCCCACCTCTGCTGAGGTGGGCAAAAGTAGGACATTTTGAGTGCTTTTGAATCTAAATTTTGAAGGAGCTTGGAAAACACCAGCATAGTGAGAACAGAGAAAATTTCCTGCTGGTAATATGTTCCTGTGAACAACCTGTTGCCCTTCTAACCTGTGGGAAAGGTTAAAAATAGCATAGATGGGGACAAGAGCAGAAGCAAGAGAAAATAGGAGGAGAACAGCTAGATAAAGCAAGATGCCTGGCTGCAGTGAAACCTCTGGAACAAGTGAAGCATTGTGTTGCATGGCCCTGCCTCTGGGCAGTGTAAGAGCTGGCCTGGCAGGGACTCTAGGGTGGTACCAGGAGGAGTATTAGCAAGTCCCTGTTATTCAGCTATAGAAGGTGGGAATATCTCCGTGGCTTGTCACTGCAAAAGAGAGAACTTACTTATTTTCCTCTTTTCCTCACCAAAATGGGTACTTGAAAGGGAAATTTCATAGGAAAGTTGACTCTCCTAGGCAAAGCATAGATCAGGTACTCAGAATCAATGCCAGCACTGCCAGAAAGGGCCTCTGCTGGAGTATGCTTAAGGAGGGAGGCTGATGACTGGAAATGAGACCAGTGTGGGTGAGCAGAGGCCTGGAAAACATGATCTACAAAAAACACTGGAAAAGTGGGGCTGCTTAATCTGCAAAAATCTAAGAGGGACAGCACATTTAATCCTCAGACATTTAAATGATTGATATTGAGAAAGATAGCGATAGACTGTTTTTCATATACTTTCACAGAAGGACATTATAAAGATAAATGAATTGGAAACATGGAAGGTAAAGATTTTTATATTAGTGCAAGTTTCTTAAGAACAGCCCTAGCCAGGGAATGGAGACATTGCAAGGGATGAGACAGAATCTTCCTTAATGGCAATTTAAGAAAAGCTGAAGCTCTAGAGGAGCTAGTCTAGCTTTCCTCAGTGGGTAAGAAGATGGTCTAGATGACCTCCTTCCTGCTGCATTTCCGTGGCATCTGTGGTATTTATAATGCCAGTTTAGCTCCATTCTTTTTGAATCTGGCTGCTTCTGGTTTTGACATATGCAAGCTAGGAGCAATTCAGTTCAGTAGTGTTACTTAATCATCACACGCATTAAAATGATTTGACCAAAGTGAGCAAAAAGCTTGAATTGCTACTTGCAATGAGTAATAGCTATTTGTCAGCTTTAATAACTGCTGAATAATTCATGAAGATAAAAGGCTACAAAAAATGTTATTTCTTTTCATTTTGGGAGTTTTAAATATGGCCCAACATGCAGTGGCTGAATGTGTTTGGTGGAGGTGGCAACAAGTGGCTCTGCCCCCTTGGAAGTGATGAGGGCAGTTGGCCCAAGCCCCTAAATCCCATTATTTTAGTTACCTACTTTACGGCATCTGCATGCTGAGACAAGCAAAATAAAATATCTGGATGAAAAATAAACAAACCTAGGATTTTTCTGGAGTTTATTTTGCTCTGTCATTTTCTGAGAGGGAGGTTTGTGGAAATCTTTGTTTCTGCTCCACTTGCAAGGTGTAATTTACCAGTTGCATGGGTCAAGTGCTGCCTTTTTACCCCACTCTGATAGACCTCTATTGTGTCTGATGACCAAGGTTCTCGCTGTGCTTTCTGGATATTCTGTCCACCCGTATCCAACATCTGTGTAACACATCTTTGAGCCTGTACACAGGTCAGCATGACAAGGCAACTGCAGCCAAGGTGGGAACTGGAAAGAAATACTGCCCACGATGTTTCCTCTGCCAGTATCTCTGCTTTCCCTGGCACCCAAAGGAGCCAGGGACCCACTGCCCTGTGGGTCTTCTCAGGGCTTGTTCCCTTTCTGCAGCTTCGACCTTGCAGAAGGTGGAATGCTTTCCCTGCAGCTGCCAGCGAGAACTGGATACCACATGATCTCTGCCCTAGACAGTCTCTCAGAGAAGGCAAGTGGTCCAATATAATGCCCTGTTGCTTTCTACTGAATAATAGTGCACGTACTACTGAGGAAGTTACTGCACTTCATTTTCTTAATACCACCTTTTATAAATTCTTTAATAAAGATATTGCAGTATCCAAGGGTATATAGTTTTGGATTAAGAGGTATTGAAACAAATGTTTTATTTCACTTCCTGAAAGGTCCCAGTCTGGGTGATTTTCTTAATATATGTATTCTTATATGTGTATATAAAAATAAATAATAAAGACTAAATGAGTACAAAATAAAAAAAATTTAACCACAAACAAAACAACAACAACAGAAAAAAATTAATCAGAGGAGGGATTATTCCAAGTAGTCCTAATAAATGTGACACCAACCATTCATATTTCTTAACATTGCAGAGGCTGTTCAGCCTCTGGCTGTGCTCCCCGGAACCTGTGCCTTGCCTGTTCAGCCAGGTCTGCTGCCTGACCTCTGACATCCTCTGAGCAGCACGGTGAGCCTGCAAAGGACTATCCTCTGCTTGTTGCAGCCTTTAATGACCACGTCCCAGAATTTCATATTTTTTCTGGTGTATCCCTCCTCAGAAACCCAGATAAACCTTCTTCTAAACCCTGCAGATAGTCTCTGATCTGCCAGAGGCCATGGCAGAGGAAGGGTTCTGCCATCGAGTAGCCTGTTGTACCTGAAGAGCTCCTTGCCTGTGTTTAGAATGAGAAAATATTTTTGATGCTGTTTCTGATGTTAACTGTGGGTACTCCTGGAGTATTTCCAAGTTTTCTAAATGAATGTTCTTGTATCTTCTCCCTGTTTTGGTTTGTTTTATTTTTTCTATTTTGTTTCTGTACTTATGTCACTCTGCTTTCCACCAGGCTGGAAATGGAGAACACATCTTGGAGTTCCCTGCAAAAGATTCCTGTTTCCAGTCTCACTGTGTCTGGCTGTCCTTGGAGCACTGTTGCCCGTTGCCATGAGTAGAAAGGAGCTGTGGTTGGCTGCTGTTCTGATCATGCAGTGCCACTGCTGTCCCTACAGCAGCACGGCAGAGCACTGCATCAGGTGAGTTACGCACCAGTTTAGAGCCTGAGCTGGTAACAGCTTTTGTTTCCAGCTTCAATGGTGTAATTTGTATCTATCTGTGTTTTTAAGAGCGGCGTGTTTCAGTTTAAGTGACAGACAATTTAATACATACCCCACGGTGCAGCTTTCTCTCCTGTGGGAATAGGGGTAGTGGTGTGAGTTAGCAGGAGGTCAACTTTTTCATCTGCTACACACTTCCTAAATGACCTTGGACAAGCTCTTCGGTCTGTTTATGCTTCAGTCTGTCTGGCTCTGTACACAAGAGAGGAAGGAACTGCTCCCCCTCACAACCTTCCTCTTTCAGAGTGAGAGAAGACGCTTCCTTATGCAGAGATCACCTTCTGCTCTGTTTGGATGTAATGGTCTGATCTCCGCGAGCTGTAGAAGCAACTTACTGTAAATGATGCTAATAACAACGCTAACACTCTGTATACTTTTCAATATGTCTGCATGAGGCAACATCTGTGTGTGTTTAGATAAGCTGGAAGCAGCTGTATTTGGCCTCTGCACCAGCTGCTGTGCTCACAGTGCAGTTCTTTTGCTAGTCAGTGCGTGTGCCGGCGGGTACAGCTGGGAACACCACTCCGTGTAGGTTGCAATCTCTGTATTTAGTGCCTGCTCTTGGCACTCTCATCTCTCTCATTTATGAATGAGTGGGTCAAGGAGGAGAAGGCTGGGCTGACCCCTTCACAGATGAACCATAAAGAGCACAGGAGCTGAAACACAATCTCCTCCTCCTTTCCTGCGCCGTTTCACGGACAGCCTTGCTCACAGCTGGGAGGAGGATAGCCTCACCAGTAGCCTGAGCAGGAGCGAGGAGAAGGGAAGTTTTGCGCTCTTCACACTGCAGGCGAAACTTCTTTGCATAAACTCTGCTAACAGGTGAGTTTCATTTTTATCTATTCATTCTTGAAAGTAAGTTAATTTTCCATCACTGAGCCAGGTCTCATCCCTGGAGAGGTGGTAAGACAGTTTTCTATTTGAGTTGTTAAAGCAAAACAACAAGGTGCTCCAAGGACTCAACCAAAGCAATGTGTCCAAAAAAATTCACAACTTCAAGATTAATTTCTTTGGCAAAGTTCCTACTAGCCGGAACTTGGAATAAAGGTTTTCCCAAAAACACTTTCTTGAGTTCCAATTAGGCATAAGGAGACCTGAGTGTTCAAGTTGTACTGATGAAAGGAAATTGTTAACATAAATTGAGAAATTGTTGTTTGTAGCAAGGAATCAGAGCAGTAGCCTGAAGATAAGTTCCTGGAGTCATTTTCAGAGAACTTAGTAGTACTGTATAGGTTGATAAGATACAAGATATTTTGAAGGACTAATACGTGACTTAAATACTTCATTTCCGCTGAGAATACAAGCCAAAAGTTACACCTGACATGAAGTTGCTAAACCACATACCTTGATGTGGTTTAGCACATTGTGTGTATACCTCTGTATACACCCATATAGTTTTGTCTTTGTATCTCAAACATATGTCATTACTATATTTTCCAAACACTAAGCCACTTTTCTTGCTGCTGTTCAGAATCTGACTTGGGAAACTTGAAATGTGAGGGTTTGTTTAGTGAAGTGAAATCCATCAGGTGAGAAATTAATTTTTTTTTTCATTAGGATCAAAAACTTTTGTTCATTATTGTAGCTTGTCCTTGTTATGAGAACACTTTTCTGGTTCTTGTCAGTCTTTGTAAAGGAACAAGAAAAGCAATTCACTGAGTGATGCTTTCTTCTTTTGTGTGTTACATGGGGAGGGGAGCTGAGAAATAGAGAATTTAGAAGAATATAACAGCTTGTTCTGTCCTTTTCTGTTCAGAACATATGCAGATATTCATTAATAAAAATGTGAGGAAACTTAGTAAAGTAAGTAAAAATGGCTACACATAGGCTCATAAGATGACAGTGTCACTGTGAGCATTGTGGGACTTTCCGAGCAGTCTCTTAGTCAGTACCCACTGTGACTTTTTCCACATTAGCAACCTGTATTCACACTAGCTCTAGAAGAGCAGAGTGTGTAACCACTTCTTCTTTCAAGTTTTCTTTAATCAAGAAGCCAGTAAAATGTAGCCAGTCCTGTGTACTTAACACCCACTCTTCAGTTTCTTCTTTGAGGAAACAAAATTTTCTACTGTCCTCACCGCTATCCTTCCTGCCTCCCCATCTTACTGCTGCTATGTTGTTGTTCACCCATATCAGGCTCCTCCTGCACATGCACTTGTAAAGTCTTTCTGTTGTATGAGTGAAGAGGCAGAAGAGTGCAGTTTCCAGCTTATTTTACACTCGGTGCTATACAGCTGTAGGTAAGATGGAAAGTAGGTAGATGAAAAGTAGATGTAGATAACATGGAAAGTACATCCCCAAAGTTTTAGAAGTCTTTACAGGGTCTAGGAAGTATACTGTAAGAAAATGTTGAGTTTATAGGATCAGACAAGTATGTTGTTCAGTGATAGCAGAGGTGAAAATGTCTACATCACAGCACTGTGATTTGAATATCACAGTTTTAAATGAAGAAAGATTTGGTGGTTCCAATATCTTGTTTAAAAACGTTGTGTCACTTGACATCTTCAGTGAGAGGTATTTATTTCACTTTGTGGTCGGTGGACAAAAATTGACTCCCTTTGTTCTGGATCTGAGGACTTTAAGCAATCTTACAGCAGTGAGAAAAGAGACAAGTGGGATATGGGGAAAGGGAAGAGAAGGGAGGAAAGTGAATCTCTGCAGAACTAGCTGTACACAGGTGTCACTGTACTACGTGTCATCAGCTAGGGTGAGCCCGAGGCTGCTTGTGAGGTCAGACAGACAGAAAGCTTCTTACCTGTCGCTGAGCACAGTTGCACAGGGCCAGATGTTCAAAGGGGGCATTTATGTAAATTTTCCTCCTTTTCCTCCTAACCAGCCTTGTGGATGGTGTTACTCAGATGAACCAGCTGATGCTTTAAATGTGGGTTTTCTTGTCATCCCATTGAACATTGCATGGAGAAGAAAATTTCTTGCCTTCCAGTTTTTCTAGTCCTGACCTGAGGGTGCGTTCATGGTGCCCTGGGGCTTCACTTCTGATGGCTGTATTGTGTCAGTGTGGTGATAACTAAAGAAAGTCATGCCCACTCATTAGGATATTTACACAGCTTGGTAATTATTTTTAAGGGAAGAACTGTGGAAAAAGAACTCCAGACATGGCAGCCTTGTGAGGCTCATTACCTTATAATTAGCAGATTGTCTCCTCTAATATGTTTGTTTTTCCTATGAAGCTTATTCTGAGTGGCTTTTATTGCTTGTTATGAATTATTCTGCCAGCTGAAGCATTTACAGAGCTGCTGACCCTGACAGATGGTGGCAATTGTTTTTGAAAAGACACAGAACAACTTTAACGTTAAAAGAAACTGACCAATAATTTTAACTAAATGTATTAAGAAGCAACAGCAGCTAAAAAAACCCATTGCAGTTTATTCTGTAAGGGATACATCCACTGTAACCCTTTTTCTCTGCTAGAAACATGTTTTTGAACTCTGGTAATCTATAGGGTAGCAAAACAAGAGCTTTTTAGGCACTTCATCTGGAAGCTGTAGCTAATTTGTCTGAAAAAGAGAAAAAGACTAGATAATAGGTTTAAAGCCCTGCTAGAGGGAGAGTGAGAAACGGGCTCACCTGAAAGTATGTTTTCTGTTCCTTTCCATGGAGCCCTCTTGCCAGAAATTGTTTCTGTTGCAACAAACTTCTTTCCAGCAGGGTTGTCTTGGAGTTTGATCTGGGTTTGCTTAGGCTCAGATCTGTCACCATCAAATAGAAATGCAAAACTGATCTGACCCTCAGGTAACAGAGAGAGCTCTCTGCTGCTGTTGCTCCACAGGAGATGTCCTCCTGACATTCTCCACTCAGAATTACTAGGGACAGCTATTGCTGCTAGGATGAGCCTAGACTTTCCTTTCTGAACATTGTTGCTTTATTCAGCAAGGTTTCAAGATTCCTTTCTCTTATGTTGTGTTCTGTGGGCCAGCGGTAAAGACACAAAGCTTTGAAGAGAGGTTGAGTAGCCAACAGAGGAAGGGGAGATAAATAACAAATTAATTACAAAAGCAAATGTAATTGAACTATCAAACTTCAATCACTTTATTGACACCTGAATAAAATGCTAAAATGGGCAATATCAGCAAGGAAGAACAGAAATATTTCAGAGATCTCTTGGTTTGGCTTTCTGTTAACTCAATATTTCAGTAAACATTAGAAGTTTATCATTTTATATCTGGAAGCATTTTGTCTTTCTTCTGCCAAGGAAGGAGAGTTTTTACTCTGTGATGGATAATGATTTAGTGTCTACTCACATACTTAATTAGAGGATGTATCTGGTTTATGGTCCATGTTTAAGAACTGTTCAGACATAGCTTTTAAAATAGCAATTGTCTTTTAAACTTACAGGAGGCTTAAACTAAAATCCTGAATTTATTATGTCAGAACATTATTATTTGGAATTTGAACTTATGTCCAAATTTCAGAGCTGGTTTTACACCTCCACCCCAAAGCAGGACCTGGATTTCTGAACAGTTCTCAGTTTGGAATCTCACCTCTCCTGTGCCAGCTTTTCCATCTCCTGAAGAGCTCACCAGAACTCCCTGAAGAAGCATTTAATTCTCTCCCTTTGCTCTAGTCAGAAGCATCTTTGGAAGTGTGAATGGTTTACAGCAAGGTTGTTGCTTTTGCTGTGAATTGCTTCTTTGATACTACTAAAGAAGGGGGGTTTTGCATTTCTGTGAGGTCATGTCTCTTCAACTATTTTTCTCCGTTTTCATGTTGAACCTCTTTTATCTAGAAGTGGAATTCAAGAAATGAAAATGTAAGCAAACCTGCAGATACAGATCCCAGCACATTAAATAAAGTGATTAATCCACTGGGGACTAGGTTGTTGGAGTGCTGTACCCTCAAGTGAAAAAAAAAAAAGGACTCATGTTTTAAGTAGTCATCTAGGGAGCAAGAACAGCAACAAGGGAAAGGGCACAGAGGAAAACCTTCTGCAAGGCACATTGCTTCTCGTGAGAAGACTGAGAAATAACAATGGAAGAACATGTCTTACGTGTGAATATCGACTCAGTTCTACAGGAAACTTGGTAATCTCTGAAAGGGAAACTGGAAAAAAAGGAAGAAATTTAATTAAAGATAGCAATAAGGGATAGTTTAGTAGAGTTACATTTCTACCGACTAGATGAGAACTATTTGAAGACATGCATAAATACATACGCATAATACACCCCACACACCACCCCCCCAATGCTGTATCCAAGGAAGAAATACAGAAATACAGAACAAGAGCCAAAAAAGACTCAATTGAGCCTAAAAGGAAATGAGCATAGCTAAACACAAGTGCGTGGAAGGGCGGATGGTGTGCTAGACTAGAAAGAATTGGATCTAGAACAGAAACATGTCTGAAGTGCACAGTGGTGATCAGTGTAAGCCGGAAACACAAGCAGAGTACAAAGGCAAACAAGAATTATTTTAGTTTTTCAGATGGCGACAGTGCACACAGTGTTAAGTGCTTCAGTTGAACAGGCTCCTAGCCCATGATGAATTTATTCTCTTTGATTAAGATAAATCCAAACAGAAGAAAAATAATTAAGTCAAAGAGAAATGAGTTGAAGGGAAATATCTTCAAATATTGTAGGCAGCTTTTCACTTTACCATGTCTTAAAACTGTTGCAGTACAAAATGAATCATATACTGAATGATATATGCATAAAATGGCATTTTAAAAAGAGATGACTTTATTGACTGTATCATTATTTGCTGATGCATGGAATAATGAAAATGCTAACATTCTCCTTGAACAGGAGATCTGCTCAATCTCTTTAAACATGCCAGAGTTTCAACCAGTTAGACCTAGCTAGCAAAATTTTTCCATCAGACAGCCTTTGCTGGTTGTCAAGTGTTATTAGTCAGGCATTGATTATGGATGTCCCAAGCTTGTCAGCAGCACTGCACAATAAGTCCTGTCCACTGAATTATCAGTAAATGAGGAGAAAAAATTCTATAGATGAGGGATTGGTTGCTTTCCAAATGGCTTTTTGTTAAGGGGATAGTTCTCTTTGGAGGGCATGATGTGCTGGTCCTGGTGGCATTACAAAAGATGCAAGCAGAAAGATAATTTGGTTCCTGCTTTGTTCTCTAACTTTTCAGTTTTTGAACAAATTTTCCCTTGAGAGATGCTGGGAAAGCTTGACAGAGAGACTGCCTTGCATGTTGCTGGCATTCTGTCCCCTTTCTGTGTGAGCATGTGGGTACAGAGAGCAAGTTTTTCTTAATACACACATTGGCTCCAGGGCCGTGAGCATCTGGCCGAAGGTAGAGACTGACAGCCAGAGCTGTGCTCAGCTTTGGTGTGCACTGACTGGACAGGGTGTGCTGACCAGGACGGGGTGTGCTGGCTGGGATGGCATGTGCTGGCCGGGGTGAGGTGTGCTGACCAGGACAGGGTGCCGGCAGTGTGCTACGGCCCACAGTACGTAAATGGGTGGCTCATGCTCAGGCAGCAGAGAAATCTGTGGGTGACTCCCATAGCTCCTACAGATTTGGGCAGCTGCTCTGTGAAGCAGGGGCTGTGGCAGTGCTGGGGCTACAGGGACATGCTAGCAATCTGAGAAAGGCAAAAATCATTGAAATTCAATACAGATATGAATTAAACCTTAAGTCACTGACCTCAATGCAAGATATCTAGCACTGACTGATGTAGCACTGTGCTGGTGTCAGAGCAGGCTGCAGCATCAAAAGAAGCAGTAATACAGAGTTTAGGAAAATTAATCAGAAGGATGATTTTCCCCAAAGCTGTAGATAGTAAAATGAATCAGAACTCACTTAACTCAGAAGGGTGAAGTTCCTATTTCTCAATCCCAGGCGACAACACAGTTGTTCCAGTCATTGTTCCTTACTAATATTGCATGTTGATCATGGCTTACGTGGTTTCTAATAAGCAAGACCTGTGTAATCTTGGTTTTTCTTGCATTGTTCAAGGAGGATCAGTGTACAAGTTTGAGATTATAAGCAGTTGTGTTGTCTATGATTGATTATTACTTGCTTGCTGCTTCTTCAATAGAGACAGGATAGTTTTTTTGCTTTTGTGTCAAGGAAGATTGTGGGGGGGAGGGACATTGACTTCGTTGAGGTTTTAGTTCAGGGGAAAGGAAGACTTGGAATTTTTTCTCTGAGTAATAGAGTGATTTAAGATGTCTGCAGGAAGTGGTGATGTGTTTTCCTCCACCCACTGTTCTGTACTCGAGCAAGTCATACACAGAGCTTCAAGGAGAGGTGCCCTCTGGGTAGGAACTAGTCACAGTAACTCAGCAATGCAATACTTGGAGGGTCATGTTGTCCACTTGGTTGATCTTTAACAGCAGGAAGTGGGGGGCAAATTAGGGTCATTTTTTAAAGCTCTGAGGCAGCTAGAGCATGACTAATTTCTGCTGTGATTCACCTCCCTGACACTACTTGGACTGCTTGCCTGAAATTACACATTGCATGAACTTCTTATTACCATAAATAGGGATTTTCTAATTTTTTTTCTTTTTTCAGCACTTTCCTGTGCTCAACCAGTTGTTCAGACCTCACATTAGGTAAAAAGGCCCTAATCCTAGATAAAGAATAAGTAGTAGTGTGAGATAGAATGAGTAGTCTGAGGGAACGGGCAGATGTAGTTGCTAAGCTGCTGATCATGATATTTGAGAAGTCACGGCAGTCAGAAGTCATCCCAGGTGACTGGAAAAGGGGAAA
>VYZQ01036571.1:0-36105 GCA_013400655.1 Mystacornis crossleyi
GTGCATTTTTGTTTTGTTTGGGGGACTTGGGGATTTTCTTCATTGTTCTTTTCCCCGCAGTTTCTATATTAGAAATGCTTTAGTCCATCGCTGCTGAAGTTAGGTAAGAGCAGGAGAAAGTAATCAGATAAACATCTAGCACTCAGACTTTTAAAAGCCTTAAAATGCTCAGAGATGCTGGATATTTTTACACAGACCCATTCTCTCTTGTATATTACAACTGAGAGACCATGAGAGAGAACGACCATTTAGGTCATTACAGAAACATTTTCTTCTCACCTAACTGTCTCCAGAGCCTGAGTCCATTGATTTTCCCTGGGACTTATCTTCCTCAGTCACTCCAGGGCTTTTGAAGACGTCATCATTAAGCAGTAATCTAATCTGTTTCTCATCAATTGCTACCAGCCCTGACTAGTGGAAGTCAGAACCAACCCATTTGCTAGTTTAAAACAAATACTTGAAACTAAACCACACAGCAAAATTTTGATTTGTTATAAATCGTATTGATTGAAGACCACAAAAACCCCACACCTTGCAGAGCTGATGAGTGTTGTTCAGCGAAGAGAAACAGACTAAAATAGAAAGGTGAATCCCCATTAGTCATCCAGCCTGTGAACAACACACAAAGCTCCATTTTGCCATGTTTTTTTTTCCTTTAATAAACTACTATCTTCAAGTATTAAGGTGGTTCAGGACAATTAAACTGCCATCTCAGACAGGCTAACCTGGCACAAAATTTTAGTCATGCAGCTAGATCCGATCTATTCTGATCTACAGCAGTGTGATGAACCATGTGTAGCATGACAGTGAGTAAAAAGCCCCTAACTATGCAGCTAAAAATACCAGCACCATGTTAGAGATAAGTATTTAAGCCACAAAAACTGCTAAAAAAAAGAGAGAAAACTAATTAAATGTACATTTCTCTATTTATGTACTTAGGGGAAAATTTGCAGCAGCTCAAATTCTTTTTATGTGCATCTCAGACATTATTGTTACTGAAAGATGTTCTCTACATTTGAATACAACCGAAAGACGAATATGACTGACAACTTACTCCCAATATAATCAGTAAGACACAGAAATAAGGATAAGTTCCAAAATGTTTCAATATTCAATTCTAATTTTCATCTCCATAAGTTACAGATCAACTCTCTGCTCTCCCTTGGGTTATTTTACATTCGATGCCTCCAAGGCCAGCCCTGCCCCAGCTACACCTCCCCTCTCATTATTGTCCCATTTTCGGAAGTTGGAGGTGTAAAACATGTACCAGCAATACGTTCATCAGGAATTTTGATGGATTTTTTTTTTTTCCTGAAGAACCTTTTTCAGCCCTGTCCACGCTCCTGCATTTTGTGAAAACATTTTATATCTTATACTGGCAATCTTAGAAAACAAAACCACTATTTTACAAGCAGATTTGAATGAATGCATCTACAGGACAGAATTAACTTCAGTGATCATTCCTTGAATATCATGTTTAAGGTCATTCTACCCCCCCAAAAGGCAGAAAGATATGACTACACAGCATAAATGTTGCAATTTCTCAGAGACCTCCAGTTGCAAGATAAGCTTATATCCCTTATATTTGTGCAACATCCTGCTGTCTTGTAGGTCAGTAGAAGGGGATAAGTTGGTAATTATCCTGCATCCTTCTCACACACTTGGTAATTTCTTCCCTTTATCCCCTTTCTACACTTGTCAGCATATCTAGCAATAGACAAATGCTACTTCCCTGTGAATACTGAGGATTATTCCTACCTATTTTACAAAAGCATAACAACAATATTATGAGAAACATTATAAGGAATATTATTAGTTGGCTTAGTACCTCCAGATTGGCCAGATTTCAGCTATGAAATGAATTAAGCTGGAAGAGTGTCCATTTGACATTTATACACCAGCTTCTGCACCAAGTCTGTCTCAGAAAATCGTGCATGTAGAATTACTCTTTCAAATTTTCTTTTACAAAAAAGTTGTTTGATATGTATTTAAAGCTGATGAGACCCAAAACCAATTGCCAGTTGCTAGCTGATATTTGGAGCTTCATTTTGACTGTGTTAGTGCCTGTTTATTTAATTTAAGATATGTATTTTTTATTTTTAAACAGCACTTTGTAGTTTCTTTCCATTTCTGGCAATTAATTTGTTCAGTGAAGAAAAAAAGAATACTTTCATGTATTGCTATGTTTTTTAATTCTGTGCTGATGTGTGATTAAGTATTCTCTTTCACACAGAACAAAGAGACTTGTTTCTCTGTTATTTCCCTCTCTTATTTTAGGAAGTACAGATGAATCCATTTTATCTCAATTTGATATTTCTAGTAAAAATTAAACTGATGTTTTACTTTATAAAGTTAATTTCCCCCCAAAGTTAAACTGAGAATTATGTGTTTTGTGCAGAACTTTTCTGCCTGACTGCTGTAAATACTATGAAAGGAAGGTTACTGCAGAAAGTTTAGACATAAGTTTGATATGAAGGTGTAAGTCTTAATTCCAAACACACTTCACATTCCACAAGGACCTCCACAATTCAGCTCACTTATGTATTTTCACCCTCAACCTTTTCTAGAAGTCAAAACTATTTTACAGAAGAGAAACAACCACATAGTTAAATTACTTATTTTATATTTTACATATAAGAACAAGAAGAAAATAGTTGGATCTAGTTTAAATTAGCAAAGATGAACCAGAGTTCTCATCCTGATTCCCCACATCAAGATATGAAAACTCATATCGAATTGAAGTTGCAGTACTTAATGATAGGTATCAATTTAGAAAACAGAGACAATAAGCTCAAGGAAGCAACCACCATGATTTGAATAAATAATAGTGATAACTAGAGAGCAACAAACCGAGACTGAAAAAATTTAGATGTCAGGTTATGGTCTGGTCTTACAAAAAAAGAATAAAGAAAAGAACAGTAATATTGAAGGCAAGGCCTACTGTTGCAAGGCTAATAAAATGGAAATCAGATATTGAAAAGATGATGTTATTTTTGGCAGCATTAACATTTACAATAGACTGCATCCCCAAACCCATATTTATCCAGGCATTTATGGTATTTTACTGTTTTTGGGGGGAGGGAGGAAGTATTTTACGAAAGAAATACTTTCTGGCAGCAAGAACCACTTTGCACAGAGTTAAGATGCATCTTGGCCAAGAAGGCTGGCTCAAGAATGTCAAATGATTAGATGAGATAGGTCATGTGTGGCAGGCAAATCTTCCAGGATGAGAATATAAACCAGTGCAAGAGTGATAACAGAAGGCACGTTGGAATGGCAAACCCATGAGTGATTCCTAGAAAATCTTGAAGAAGTCCTTTATAATGGTGGCAATTAAACAGAAACAACTCTGAGAGACTGACAAAATCAGCTGGATGGAATACAATCTAACTTTTTAATGCAAATACAGATCACTGCATTTAATAAGAATCAACATAGCTTATTTTATAGAGCAAGCGTTGGTGTAAAATGCTAATACAGGTAGACATATAAATAATTACCTTTGCGATATATTTTTATTAATTTGCTTTAACTGTACAAAGGAAATAAGCTTTACTAACTACCAACCTACGCATCAAGGCAAACCTGCTCACATCTACATACCTTCAGTTACTTTAAATTATCTCACTGGAAGAAAAGTACCAAATACTCTACAACTCCTACTTTGCTTAATCATTACAATAGTAATTTAGTGTAGTGGCAATTGGAAACCTGGCTATATTATTCTTCTATTTTAATAAGGTTTACAACTGAAAATCTATTATGCCTAAACAGCCTGTTAAAATAAAAAAAAAATAAATTGAGGCTATTAGAAAGCCGTGCTTCCATTAAGTGTGCGCAAAGTCTTTAGAAAACATCTCGGAGTGCTGAATAAAGTGATTCATTCTCTTTCCAGTCCTGAGCCATTGGCTCTGTGATAGAGATGAACAGAGCAGAGGTCTAGAGGACACACCTGCCCACCGGAATGCCACCACGTCCCTCTTTGCTGGGCCTCCCAGGACAGGTGGCTCTGCACAGAGTCTCCTCCATAAAGTGCTTGGCAATGCCAAAAAACAGCTCCTCTGCAATCTCAGTGCCCCATCACACCCACGGAGGTACAAGCCTGAAAAAGCTAATGGCTGATGGCACAGAGCCTGCGAAGACGTTCCAATTCCAGGCTTTCCCATAAGCCATCCCCAAAATAACCTGCAGGGGCCGGAGCACTGTGGTGCCTGGCTCCCACTGCCTGCTGGCCTGGCCCGAGGTGAACCCGAGGCCAGCGTGTGGCTGGCAGCCTGGCAGGGTGGCAGCACGGGCTGCCCACTGCATCTCCACACACTGAAACAATGATTCTCTGACTTCTCAGAGAGCGTCGGGCAGTGTCCCACCTTCAACAGGAGGGACAGAGATTACAGTTTCCTACAGACACAACTACCTGCCTCCCTCGCTCCCTCCCTCAGGTTGTGGAGGTGGCGAAGAGATGACACTGTTGGAGGTGTAAGTGATTTAACTGCTAAGTAATTATATGAAGAGGGGACTATGACCTTTATTTTGCTAACTGTCTATTAGAAGAACTTCTCTAATTTTGACTAGGACAAATTAGCAATTTCCAGATATAGTTCTTGACCTTGAGCACATAAACCTTGAAGGCAACTATCACACAGCAAATAATTAACTAAGTGATATATTTCCAGATCATACTACAGCGTCCTTTAACAAGATGACATTCTACATATTCAAGCAGTGAATTCCTATTTTCCAAGCCTGAGTTCTGCACAGATAAAAGTGAACATTAATAAGGGAACAGAAACCGGAGGCTCAAGTATCTGAACCATGAAGAGAAGCATTTAAATTGTTTCAATCTTTTGTTTCTGGCACCATGCCGTCTACTCACATAAAGCTGTAATTGAAACCACGCCGTGTGTGTAGTGGGTTCATTACTGGCTCTGACTGAGCTGTCTCATGTGCTAACCATGGACTGATTTTTTGCATCCTTAGTGTCAAGGACTCTTCACCTATGTATTTGTTAGTACATATGGGTTCTTATTCCTTCTAGGGAATTAAAATTATCTAATATTTAAGAGCCACAAATTGATTTCCGAGTCCAGCTCCCATGGGATAGTGAATGGCATGTCTAAGCATCTGCAAAATAAATCACCTGGGAAGATATTATATTCATAGAATTAAAATATAACAATGGTTTAAATAATTGATTTGTAATCCTTTGCTATATGATAATTACTGAGTTTACTGCAAGTCCTTATCTGCTGAATACTAGCTTTCCACTGCTAAAAAGAAGGAATGCATTTTAGAAGGAATTACCTTGCCCAGAAATAATTAATATATTATTTTAATATCAAGTATAATTTTAATTACTTCTGCAGGAGATACCATCTAAGTATCTCCTCTAATATGCCCTGAAATGAAAACCATATATTTGATGCAACATATAAAATAAAAGTCTGATAATGACACTTTTGTAGAATCTAACACAATCATATCTATTTCATTATACTTTGCAACACTTCTAAGCTAAAGAGTAAACTTTCATTCAGGAAACACAGGTGAAAATTCTGTGACTGTTCAGAATATTCCTTGTCCTCTAAAGTAAGGCACTGCCAAATAAGCGGAGGCAACAGAAAAATACAAAGACGCAGGTCTCTGCAGGGCAAGAGAGCTGTAAATTTTGTCTGGAGAACAGCAAGAGGTTTTCATACTTTGAGGCTCTAATGTTACTTTTTCTGGAAGTATAGACAACAGAAAAAGTACTTCACACATTTGATGCATTTACTGTTACTCTTAAACATTGAAACTCGTTTACTATCATATGACAAATTCTGCTCTCTATAGTAAGACTTTGTAATGTTTTCATAAACATTTCAAAACATGAGGATTAAGTAAAAACAGAAGCATCAAAGGTCTGTCTTTACTCCCTCCCTAAAACATTTTCAATCTCCAACATCAAATGAGCTTGGGTCATCATGCAAATTTATGGCCAGTGCAAGAAGAAAAAAACAAAAATCAAGCTCCTCTTTTTAGTTTTACTAAAGTATCAAAAGATATTCTAAGGTGGAAGAGTAGGGGAGAGACATGTAGAGGAAAAGAAGCATTCATAGATAACCTCTATTCCATCCTGAGGTCAAGATTTCACCTTTCTTCTTTTGGCTGTTCCATCAGCCCATGAAACCAGAAGCACTTACCTTCTATATTTCAAGCTCTAATAATCCACGTCTGCCCTGGGAATTCATGAGGGGAGTAAGTTAAGCACTTCATCTTACGAAGCAATCTTATTAACACGACATAGTTCAGTTGTATTTATTTGTGGGGCTGTGTTGTCTGTGGAATTACTTTATTTAGCCATAAATGGAAGCTTGTGCAAGTCTTAAATAAAAGTGTATTGTTCTTTGGCACTATAGAGGAATTGATCATATTCATGCCTGTACGTGTCTGACCAAGAACTCCTCTGATGAAGCAGCTAATCTAAGCAAAGCAGTTTTGCTATTTATAGGTACAAGTATTTTCATAACAAGTAAAGACAGGAATATTTTAAGACTAAGATGGTGGCTTTTCATAAAGTACCCATTTTATTTACACTAAATAAAAGCTAAGCTATAGCACAGGATTAGTGTAATATTTAAAAGATTCTGTGCAAACAGTCAGCAACTTGTAGACTTCCTCAGCATGATCCATTTCTTTCTGTAGCTTAGCAACATTAAGACTATAACAAACAAAAATTAGTTGTGCCAACGCTAATTTCCATATGTGATCTCATCCAAGTTCACTGGAACCATTTACATTTCAACCTGCAGCATCCCATACCTCGCACACGAACAGTAAATGACTGCAGCGCAGCTCAGGGGGTTGTGCTGGTGGGAGCAGCAGCTTCAGCGTCGGTTCTCCGTGTCCGTGGGAGCCGCTGCCACCAAAGCAGATGTTTCATGCTGATAAGCAGAGACTGGAAAAGAAATTTCTAAGCCACTTTTTCTTTCCTCCTTCATTTTCTCTACCATACTCGGTAAAAACTGATCAAGTACATTTGCCATGTGTAGCCCCTCTGCTTAGAGTAACTTCCTCATGTCTTTTCCTAAACCCAAATTATCATTAGTCATGCTAAATCACAAACCTCCTCCTTTTAAAGTTCCTTCTCATTCCTCCAACTGGGGGCTCTCTCTTGCTGTCCGATAGGGGTATTTAACTTTCTTTTGGTTATCCTTTCTCAGGGAAAGACACAGCCTATGTCAGTACTATTTATCAACACAGCTATAAAAATTCCCATACAGCAGGAATCTACAATCTAAGGCATATCTTATTGCTAAGACATCTGAATTACAAAATGCAAATTTCAGTACAATTCTATAAAATTGTCATAATATCCTGTGGTATCCACAATATTTGTTAAATCCACCACGGCTTGAATCATCGAAACTCAAAACAAGCATTACAAGGTAGAACTAAGGTAATTGAAACTTCATTATGACCCTAATGAAAACAGGTAGGTGGGTACAAAATCTAATCAACATGTATAGAACGCTGGAATGACCTTGGATATCCACACCAGTTATGGTTGTCCTGGATCGTGTAGTGCCAACGCTCGCCTCCACTTTTCTCTGTCCATCTTTAGATTGGGGAACGAACTCCTTCTTGTAGGTTACCTCCCAAACAACCTAAAGGACAAATCATTTTTTCAGGTATCCTGCAGTTTTTCTCTCCTTCCTTGCAAGGAAGGGCCACATCAACTGTACACCTCAAATGTCTGGGAGACAACCATGGAACTTCAGGAACTGTGTATCAGCCTGAATTTCCCTTTAAAAACTGGTATAAATCAGGTAACAGTTTACAAATAGAGAACTATGTTGGAATGCAGTCTGGAAAATGTGAGCACACCACTCCATCTCAATGCAACCTAACTTGCAATAAATAAAAAATGCATGGAAATCTAACAATGAGATAAATTATACCTTCCTCAGTGGTTAAAATATTTGGAGTAGAAAAAAAAATCTATAAAACATAGTCTGGAATTTATTGTCCTTTAAAAGCTCTGTAATATTAGTTGCAATCACATCCCTACAAATTAAATATATATTTGGCTAAGGAAATCAATGTAGTTAGAGAAAGTAAATCAAAGGCAGAGTGCAGCTTACCGATTACAGTGAAAAGAGCATGCTAAAAATGTAAGGACTCCTAAATACTGTGAGGCTTTTCAAGACATTTGCTTATCATTAGGCTCCTAGTTTTGTGAAGTCAGAAGATATTTAATGTTTATTAAAATTTAGTTGCAGAGGACTGTTAATATATAAAATACTATTTCAAGACGTAAGATTTATTTAATTAATATTGAATTATGTGAATAAAAATGGCAGAAGTAAGAGGATATCAGGGAAAAATTTTTAACACTAGGCTAGACCCTAGAAAAGAAATGACTACAAGCCATTACCTAGTCACATAATCTACACTGACAAAATCTTCACAAGTAATGCAGGTAAAAAGAAGCTCCTGTTTTAAATTTCAGGCTGTCTTCATGACTCTCAGTTGCAGTGTGCAGCCTTTTCCCCGTCACTGGTCAGTGTAATATCTGCACAGCTTAAGAAGCCTGCGAGGAAAGACTAATTCCTCCAAGCCTCGGCCTCCCCATCCCACGAGGTTTGCCGTAAGGGCTGGCAGGCAGCGTGTCCGGCTCTTCCATCCTGAGACAAACCCACCCTGCCTGAGCCACCAGCTCAGGGCAGATCCCTCCCTGTGATGCTGCAGGGGCTGCCTGGAGGGAGGGATCGGAACCTCTGGTCCAGTTCAGCCTCCACTGGTCAAAGAAAGGGAGCTGAGTCCCTGGGTACAGAGGAGAAAAAAGGGGGACTGCTGGCTCTGCCCTATTTGAGACACGGATTAAGAAATGGGAGAGCTTACACAGGGCAGAAGGGCTGCTTGGATAGATCCAAACTGCCTTGGAGACATGGTTTTGGGGAGGTATTCCCTGTTTAGGTTATGCAGGGAAGAGGGAAGATGATCTGGAATAATGGTACAGGACAAGAGAGAGACCTCTGAGAGAGATCTTTCTGGAAAAAAGAAGAATTCACAGAAATAAATTTATTCAAGCAAGTCACAGCACACAAACAACAAAGCATGGGAAGGAACTAGGTAAAATGCTCTGAAGCACCTACATGACTTGGCAATGTTCATTCTGGAAACAGATCAATTTTAGTGGGAGTCTGAAATTCCTGTCTGCATCTGACGGCATGTAAAAAATCTCACTTAAGTACTGTGAAATTTTACCTTGACGTAAACCATTAAATCTGAACCAGAAGGTGAGCTTGATTTCTTATCTGTTGGTACAGTACATTTAAATATATATACACACATAGTTAGTGTACTAGATAAGCAACAGAAAGAACTTGCCTGGATTTCTTAATTCTTGGATTAAAAATGTAGCTTTACAAAGATACCCTACTCACCAATAAAGACATTAGTATTATTATTATCTGTATTTTAAGTGAGAAAATACAAAACCAGAACAAACAGACCTCTAGCAATTACAAACCCCATGAATCTGGTGCTGCCTGTCACACCTGTGCCTTTGGGCATAAATTGGTATGCCACAGTAACTTTATGCATAAAAAAGAACTATCTTTCCATCTGGATGTAAATTAATCATTTGAATAGCATTACAGTTCTAAACTTGGTGATTTCTACATACACATAAAGCTTCTAATTTCCTTCCTTTTCACCCACTCAACCTCTGAGGTGTTTGCGAGTGGTCAAACATTTCGTTTGTTTGAATTAACTAATGCCTGAGTGTTTTGTGAAGGTCGTCATCCTGGTTTACACACATGGCTGATTAATACACACCCAGAGCTAAAAGCATCAATATTAAATTTTAAGTTATGCATCCTTTCTAGCAGGGACTGCAATCACCATCTGCAGCACTGCCTGCCTCCAACCTTGACACTGCCCTAACGTCAGGCACCACCACCCAGCCATCAAACCCCTGCACCCTTCTGAAGGTCACTGGTTCCACACTGTCCATGCTGAGCAGCCCCTGTCCCCACCAGCACCCCGAGGGGAGCTGGGCTCCACCTGCAGCCCTTCAGCACAGCCACGCTCGCTCCTGACTCCCTCTCCTTCCAGGGAACGTGGAACCCTGTGAGGAAAGGAACCTGCCAAACACACTGATCTGACAGGTCCCATCGTTCTGCATCCACCATATGGCCCCAAGTCCTACCCTCAGAAAACAGGATATGAAAAAGCCTCCATGCAAACCACAAATATTTCTAAAACTGCACAACAGATTTAACATCTGAAATGCTTTTTACTGTCAGAAAAAGTCTATCAGTATTAACTATGTACTACTCAGTAATGGCAGCTTCTGCCTTTTCCCCTGTAGCAAATTTGCTGAAGCCATTGCTCCCACAGCACACTGCCAAAATACAAGAGAGGAGAGAATGACAAGAAAAGAGGAAGAAGAAAGAAGAGCAAAAACTTAGCCAAAACTTGCTTGGCTTCGACACTTACAAGCGGAAGCAGCCATCTCCCATAACTACACTTGACTGCAACCCATCACAGAAGGAAAACACAACAGGCAAAGAAGCTGCAGCTGTTACTGGAAAAGATGTACGAAGAAATGCTGCCAAATTTATTTCCAAAAGTATCACAAACCTGAACACCCCAGGAACACTGAGTGTCTGCAATACGGTGCTATGTAAAGGAGAGAAGAAATGCCATTCTACATGTTTATCTGCCTGCATGAAAGAAAGGAAAATATAAATATTCATTCCCTCATAAAAATGAAATAAAAACCCTGCAACTTTTTATCAATGACTGTGAGGCCAAAGGGATAAGGAGCAATAGACCTTGCCTGGGAAGACTGGTTCTCTTTAGTGATGCTTGTAAGGTGCTGGAAGTTACGGTAACCTTTTATTTCAGAGCTCTTTCCAACTCGTCATTTAGGTGTAAGATATTATATGGAAAATAGAAATGCAGAGTCACGTAAACGTAGGCAAAAAGCAACATAAAATGCATAGATATAAGTTGTAGAAGCTAATGTTGTTTGAATTGCTGATATTTTAATTATATCTATTGAAGTTATAGCGATAGAAGTTTCTCACAGCATGGGGTCACCAATGTACTGTGGGCAGAAACAGATGCACGTTCCACCTATCTGAAGATTTTAAAAACCTTCCTGCATAACTGTACTAAAAATTGTAAGTTTAAAAAACTCTTTGGGATCACAACCAGAAGAGCTACCTTAACCTTCACATATTATCCAGACCCAAGAATATTTTGTCGAATAGACAGTCACACAGAATGACAGCGCTTAAAGGTGTCAAACACTGCTGTTCACCACAGGCCAGCATGAAACCCGAACCTTTCAGTCAGGACTGTTTAGCCCTGGGCTTCATTAGCTGCCTCATCCACCTTCTCAGCCAGTCCAGCGGGGTGCGGTGGGTACCCCCGACCACCCATCCATGCACAGTCAGCTCTCCAGGGGAATGCAACACGGAGCCAGGGTGAGAGGGTCAATCATTTGTGGGCAAAAGGAACAAAAACTATGTCACAGTGTCCACTGAGGAGTTATTTTAACTTTACCCCAAGCCTTAACCACCTTCTAATATGAAAAGTGTATCTTGGAGTCTGAACACTTGAAAAAACTTCCCATTATGCTGAATGCTCAAGGAACAAATAACAACATTCATTTTGAGTCATTATTAACCTAACAGACCATCAAATGCAAATACTCTTAACTGTGATTTAATTAATGTTTTAACAATTACAGCTTTTCTTAATAAACACTTCCATGCCTTCTACAGATGATTACAAAAAAAAGAAAAAGAAATTCAGTTCCATCATAATATAGCCAAAGCAGTGCTTTAAATGAGGCTGCATATGCACAAAGAAAGCTTGAAGAAGCAGACACGTACTCTGTGTACCCAGGATGATTCTCCAGCCTTACCAAACCCCTCAGAGCTCCACCTCAATCTCGTTTCTCCTACGTCTCGCTAAGAGCAGATCCAGCTCTGCTTTCCTCGCCTTCGACCTCACCAGGAGCTCTCCAGCTCCTGCAGTACCAGCTGTGCTGCCTGGCTCTGCAGAGGGGGGATCAAACCCCTCCTTTTAGGCACTGCAGGCGTTACTGCTTCAGGAGGTACCAGGGCAAAGTTAAATTTCAAGTTTTTTAATTGATACAACTTGCCTGAGGCTGACAGGTGTGCACCTGTGGGGACGTATAATATATCTATGTATATATCTTCTCTTTTCTCTCTTCATTCCCAAAGTGTGACTAAAAAGTCATTTGGAAATTCACTAAAGAATCTGAGAAATAAAATGAGATTTATTTTTGCTCTTTGATGAATTAGTTGCACACAGACAGGAGATGCCAGCAACACAGGCCATACAGCGAGGTAAAAAATAACCCAGGGACCAGCACTCTCTGAAATATTCCACCTCTGTCACTCAGGAGGGCAACACATTAACTGATGATAAATCAACTCCACAGCATTTCAGTTTATGGAAGCCAGTTTAAAATCCTGAAATGTACAACAGTTAAGAGCCCTGAGAAAACAAAACTTTGCTTTGGTTTCAAAAGATTTGGCTTTGAGAGCAGCAAAAGATAATATGGTAAATACATGGGAAAACATGGGATTGTTTTAAGTGAAGCAGCTTCCAGAAGAGGGAATCTGAAGAACTGCTCTCTCTGGTTGGAAGGCATAAGCCATGGGCTAAGAAAGGAACAGTATTTCACAAGGAAGAAAGGAAAGTCATCGCAAAAACGGAATGGCTTTTCTCACTGAACCTATCTTATCCTAAACATGACTTCTAAAATTAATTTTACACTATTACTCAGGTTTTCATATGAGAGGAAAACAAAAAAGAGGGAAAGGAAAAAAAGGAGCTAGCAGGAGTGTTGAAATGAAGTTGTAATATTTAATCAGTATTAAAACTGAGTTGGGAGCCAATCAATACCCAATAAATTCAATTTGGTGGAAAACTTTTTAAATTACTGGCTATTAAAGGATTTCTCCCCTCTAACAAATTGATGTCTCACTTCCATAGAGAACTTCTACAATGTTTTATTTAAAAATTCAATTAACCCTTTGATTGATGAAACAGTAATTTGTTGTATTTTTCTGACAGGCAAAGATGTTATGGACTTAACTAACATTTATAACAGATCCATTTTTAAATTGTGAAGAACCATCCTTTTAATTTTATTTTGAGAATCAATCACTTTTCCCCAATTCTAGCTGGTAGCACATCAATGGTGCTGATGGGGTGACGTTCATGGGAGCTGAAGTGAATGAACATCCCTGAGATCTGGGTAAATTCAGCCTCCTCAGCCCCAGCTCCAGAGCCCCTCAGTTCCCATCCCTGCTTTGGGAACATAATCCCACGGACACACAGCCCAGCTGGAATTCAGATTGCTTTTCCGATCCAGATTATAAAAACAATTGCTGTTCTCCTAAAGACACTGATACAATTGGTGATAAGTCTACAGCAGAAGATAAAATTTCGTGCAGCCATTGATCACACCCATCTGCATAATTGTTGCTAAAACCTTGGGAGCTTGACCGAATTTTGCAGTCAGTAGAGACACTTTACTCCGTACCACTGCATTTTTGTTATGATAATTTAAAATTGACAACATTATTCTTCATGACAGAAACAGTTCATGATATTACATTAATATTAACATTTCAATAAAATATCTGTGTTTTGATAAACCACAAAACTAAAAAAGTTAGTAAAATAATCTGAGTCAGATTTTTTGCTTAAACTACACAGTACAAAGTTCCCAGTATATTTAAAGATGTTCTTTTAAAATGTATGTAGGTTTGTTATTCTTCCTTTTACCACACCCCAAAAACAAGAATCTCTCCACGTTGGGTTGTGTGTGAACATCGCTGTAAGACTTAAGAGAATCAAAGAGAAGAATGTTTGTCACATATGAAAAGCAGCACCAATAATTATTCAATGAATTTAGAAATCAGCTCCAGCAGGGAAGTGTATGAGATTCCTGCTGATATTGGTCATCTGAGAAATAATGATTTATTGCTGTTCAGTGCGTGCTCACTTACGTGGATACAATTTCCTGCTATGAAATCAAAACAAAGTAAGAAGTTCAAACATTAGCATGGTTCCTTCAAGACATAGGGAAATAAATTGAATAGTAATAAGTAAGTTTATCATAGCTGACTTAGTCCATGTTCAGGAAGTGTAAAACATGTAAAACCCCCAATGTAGTCAAGTAAACTTTTTTTTTTGGTTTATGTCTTAAGAACTAAGTACTCTTCTGCACAAAATTAGAGGGAGATTCTATAACACTCATTTTATGAGAACATTCTTTATGTCTTCTATTACTTATCTTAATCTCCATTCACAACTTCACTCATTTGAACGCAGCTATTTTTGATTTACAGCAAGGCATTCAGACTCTGCGTGTGAAATTTTAAATTAACTCTGCTGGTTTAACAAAAGAAAAAAAAAACAACCCAAAACCCAAAAACCAAACGAAACTTTCAAATCTGGCCTTTCAATTTGTGCCTTGAACTATACACATATTTGATGGCTGGATCTGAAATGGGAATGAGCACATGCATGAAAAGCAGCCAGGTACCACAGTAGCACAAGAATATGAAGCACTAGACTCCACAGACTCATCATAAACAGGACTGCAGACTAGATTACTCAAAAGAAAAGTGGAATGCCCCTAAAAAGTATTATTTAGTTCTTTTTTTCTGGAGTACTAGAAGGCCTAACCAGTCACAGACTTAATTCCAGTCTGTCGTGCATTACGTACCGATCTATATCATTAGTAGGGTCAGAAACCTTTGCAATCAGCACCCTAAAATCCAAACGCACACGCCAGCCCAGACCCCAAGGTAATGAGAATCGAAGAAAGCCTTTCAAGATGTTCAGAGAACACTGAATCAATTAAAGCTGAAGGTGTTGCTGTTGTGAGCAGGAGTCCTGCAGCTCTGTGAGAGAAGGGTCCCTGCAGCCGTTCCTGGGGGGCTGCAGCCACGAGGGATGAGAGGAGACGCATCATTCCTGCTGCCTATTTCCACACAAGCAATGCCATCACCATATGTGGCTCCTTCAGTTGCCCCAAAGCATTTAATCAGTAACTCTGAGGCTCCTGTTTTAACTATAAAATGCACATTTGGAACCAATAAAACAAGTTTTCAAGAAAAAAGAAAAGCAATGAGAAACTATGTTGTTTTCAGTCTGTAATGCTATTCCAACCTAAAGTTAGCAGAATTAACAATTCTAAAACTCTACAGTAATGCCAGATGCTGCAGCCAGTTGTTGTTGACTATTAAAAAAAAAAAAAGTCATTTTGAACACATCCTGACAGTATGATGCTCTCTTACAACTCTTTTGTTTCTTAGAGTTCCAGCTGGGAAATGATAACTGGAAGACATCTGTCCCTATATTCCAAAAATCTGTAAAGGACAAGCTTTTTATCAGACTGGTGACAGCTTTTTGTTGAAAATATAATTTCTCAGTTAATCAATTATCTATCCAATTAGATAGCTTTTTGAATAAATCCATCTTTTCAGAAAAGGGAATGACAACTCCTCAGCCTCCCACTAATATCCTACAAATATCCTAATCAGCTTCCTACAGTCATCCATGCTCTGTGAAGCAAAAGCCTGATTGGGTCTCCTTGTAATTGTGAGCCTAACTTCATCTAATAGCTCTTGCTAAGTAATAAGCTTACCAGATATCACATGAAAATTATGGCACCAAGTTGAATACATACTTTGTACTGCTCCTGAATGAATATGAATGCCTGTTTAACTTTACTTAGCTCTTGATCCTGATTCCATTCAGCTCACAGAAGAAAAACAGTCCTTGATATTAATGCAGCAGAATCAAGTCGGCAGGCACATAACCCACTCAATTTCTGCAGAATACTCAGTTAAGAGTATTTAACTCTAGTTAAATTAAGGCCTATGCACTCCCAAGATTGGGTTTAAATATTTGAAATTCAAGAGCCAAATACTACCCACTGAAAGATGACTCCATTCCGATCCAGCTGTCCTACAGCTGTTGACAGGTTTGAGTCAAGGTGACCAAATCATTCTGTCACTGCGGTGCCAAGGCCCTTCCACTGCAGTCACTGTGCTGGAGGCAGCAGACAGTCTGCACAGTGCTGGGGGACACGTGGCACGAGGAAAAGGGGACTTTCTGAAGAAGACAGTGACCTCCAGATGATCTCCAGCCCTTCCTCCCAACTAAAATGCTCTGTGGTTCCTTAACACAGGCTGAAGCCCAGGACACCAACTGCCTTTTGAAAGCGTAACTAAAGAAAAGGATCTAGATAGCTCCAGTATGAGCCCACAGAGAGAAATGGCTGTTCAAAAGGCCCTTTCAAAGCCAGAATAGAACTGTGCCTTTTGAAATCTGATTTATTTATGCAGCACAACACCCCCCCCCCCCAAACATAACTGTCTGCGAAGTGCCAAGTGTCTAAAATTTTTACACTTCCAACTGAGATGAGAACAATCAGGCGTGGACTTAATTCCATTCACAACTGTATCCCAGGTTACCTGCCTTTTCCTCTCCTCAGTTATGATTACACATGTACTTAAAAGAAACTCAAAAATGAGGAGGCTTTTGATGATCATTTTAGCTTTAAAATTCACCAGAAAAGTAGGGGTTTTTCTGTGTGACTCCCTTCAAAATCTTCCAGTTGTTTTAATTAAATAGAAATCTTGCAAAACATCACAGTCAGATGTTGGATACTTGTACTCCATGAGTAATTTCACTTTAACCGGTCAAACAGCAAAGTCAACCAATTGCTACTTTGTTCCACTTCCTCAAAACAGATGAAACAAATTTTGCAGTAGTAAGCACAAACCAGAAGCATTTGAATTTTAACTGGAACTAGTAAGGTCAAAATGATCTGTGCTTACACAGCCAAGCGAAGTAACACAGGGTATGAAATGACACTGGATGAGTATTCCAAGAGTTAATGGATACCAAGGGGGACACAAATAAATTTATGTTGATATTTTGATGGAGAATTTGAAAGAGATTAGGTTTATAGTACGCTCCTGAGGAAACCCTGACCAAGATAAGGAGTATGAGCTATGAGACTTCATTTCTGAGAATTACTTAGAAAAAAAATATATAAGCATCCAGAGAAGTTTTGATGACTGGTATACAGAGACTTATACCTGACCTGCAGTCCTCGGGGAAGACTTAAAAAGAGTCCAAGAAATAATGGATTTTCAAACAAAAATGTGATACATTGAAAACAAGTGAATAGAAGATACAAAGCGGGTGGTGGAAATGAAAGCAGGATGATTCTGGTGAACCCAGAAATCCAGCAAATTGTAAATAAGACATTTAAACCAGCATGAAGACAGATTCATTGAAGTCCTTGGTATCTAAATGTCATTGTTCTATTTTTAGATGCCTGGTATTTAACACAAAATACGACCTGTAATAATTGATATTTAACTACTATATTCAATTTGTAAACATGATAAAAAGGAAAAGACAAGATGAACGCTTTACAGATGTTATGAAGATGGCTTTGCAAGGACAGTGATGAAAATTAGAAGGGTTTAGTTTACCTCCTCTGAGACAGCATACTGTACACATCAGCCCCTCACTGTCTGTTTCACTAATTTGCATGAGCACTATAATTGACAGCTTGTTAACAGCTTATTAGGGACTCAGAAACCCTGTAACAAACACCACATGGAAAACAAGAGTGGACAGAGGCTTGATCCATAAGTGCTATTTTAATAACCCCAACTGAAACCTGCAGATCAAATAGTGGCTCTTGATTGCACAAGAAATAATGATGACTGGGGTAGGGCTAGAAAATCAGCAGATACAGGAGTGAGAATATACAAACAGTCACACCAGGTCAGACAAATGGTCCACCGTGCCCAGTTTCTCATCTCCACCAGCAGCAAGCACAGGGACAGCTCCCACATACTCACATACTCTCTCAGCCTCAAGCAATCTGCAACTCTGGGACTGCCTAAGCCAGGAGTGGTGTTTCATGTTTAACAGCCAGTGATGAATTTTCTTTTGCTATGAATCTCTCTAAATGCATTTTGAACCTCTGTAAAGTTTGAGCACAATACAGTGGTTTAAAATACCTTGCTACTGCAAATCCTTCTGTAGATATTATCATAGCGCTCATTTCGGGGGGGGGGTGGGTGGTAAAATAAACAAACCAATTAATATGTAAGCTGCAACTCCTATTTTTTTGAACTTCTAAATGTAATGTAGTTACAACATGGCGGTACGGCAGCCCACGATGGGAAATGTCTATTAGCATGAATTGCAACACATCACATGAAAGACAATAACAGCATCATAACACATAGAGAAAGCTATTTGTATTTTCTGGTAAGGGAGTACAGAGCTACTGAATGTTGTCCTTACTTATCTTAGGATGAAAGCCTTATTATAAGCTCATTTCAGTTGAACAAATCTCTCTGGGCTCCCTGCTGAGCAAGGCATTTAAACTTTAAAGCTAAAGGCATTCATTTTGCTTTGCTGACAGTGAAAACCTTCCTGCACAAGCTCCACGATGCACATGGAAGCTTTCAGATCGCTCAGTGGCAGAATGCATTAAGGCATTTAGCTGCTTACTGCGCTTCTCTGCAGTGCACGGACATCAAAGGCATTCATTTCCACGGGCAGCCAGAGTGGACTCTTCAGAGCAACTATCAGCAGCCCGCTCAGGTTTAAGTGCTCTTTAGATTCCAAATACAGAATACGGTGACAAAATATCCTGGGCAATATTTTTCAGAGCATCCTGACTCACTGCTTTTTCTGAGGAGTGTTTAGCATAGTGGTCCAGGCACTGGAGAGCTGAGAGGCTCTTTGCTGGGTCACGGCACATGGTATCCATCAGCATGGAGCAGACGCCTGTCACGGGACCGCAGCTTCCATATTCCAAACAGCTTCTACTAACAAAGCTCTTCTCTGTTTTCCTTTTAAACAAAATAATGTTTTGCTCCTTCCTAGCTGGTGATCGCTGTCTATGAAAAGTTACTGCCAAACACAAATACTCCGAAGTGTGACTACACACTACAAAAGGGATCAAGCACTTCTGTGTGCACACTCAGAAGCACGATCTTAAAAGCTTATCCGCCCCTATACTGGCTGAATCAGAGATCAGAACCAAAGTTTAATCACTTCAGGTCACCCAAGTGTAACATGACGTCAAATCAAATACCCTAACTGTAAAAACTCCCTGCCATAAAAAGCAAGGCAAATGAAAAAGAAAACAATTTTCATCTCGGGTCTCTCCAATTTTACTTAGCTTAAATTTTGGCTCTAGCTCTACACTCACTAACACCCACTGAAACCTACAGCAGCCTGCAAGGGCAACTTTTGATCATCTGTTCTCAGAAGCTGAGACAATAACACCAAAAAAAGTATTTTAAAATAATGATGCTGTAAATGTGGCAAAAAGAACAACTCCAAAGAAATACTATCTTGTCTGTTATGCTTTAGTGAAGGTGGGAGGGAGGGGTTTTCTTGGTTTTGTTTTTGCTTTTTGTTGGCTGGTTAGGGTTTTTTCCCAACATTCAGAGCTTACCGTTGCAAATAGGCATGAGAGTAACTTAGTACTAATTATTATGAATACATAGATCAGGAAGATTAGGAAATTATGATATGACTGCAGTGTTTATTACAGAGGCTGCATGCAGGTAACAATACAGAGCTCAAAAAATGCAAAAATAAAGTATGAGACCAAGCCAAAATCTCACTGAAACATGGGCTGATCAATATCGGAAGAGTTAAATGCAATAATTACGGAAATATTACCTTACCAGACTATGGGTTTAAATATATCTATGATAAAGGTAAAGGCAAAACACAAAAAACCCCCCGAGCAACCACCATTATGAGTATTGGGTTATAACTTCAGAGAAGATTCTGTTTAGGTCAGTCCACACAAATACACAGACCTAAGAACTTCTTTTGTTAGTTGACAAATACCTTTATCCAGGTCTACAAAATTAAGTATTTAAGCTACTAACATTTACATTTTTGAGTTTTTGAGCTATTTTTCTTTGAAGTCAAGGGACTATTTGCTTAAACTGAGGAACTGAAGAAATAGTTATCTGAGGTAACACCAGTATTAACAGCAGTATTTAAGTCTTTATTAATATTGAGACATCTACCAGTAAAATAACAAAACTGCTGCACGTTCTTGTTCCTGAAAACATTATGGGGCCATTATTTTTCTGAATATATTAATACTACATGTTTTGATTAATGTATTAACTCTGAAAACTTCATATAGCTCAAACGCAAGATTTTAAAGTAATCTAATAATCAAATTAAGAGAGAAGATTTTAAAGAGAAGGAAAAATCCATTCTTCATTAAAAAACAAACAATAAGGACTGGGCTTCAACTGTGGTAGAAAAGACTCACACTCAGAGAAACTTTCTAATGACAAAGAAAAGCAAAGCAGAGGAAGAGTGGAATTGATCAGATCATGATTATAAACTGATATGTCATACCCATGGACTAAGTAACCTTTAGAGGTCAGCCTCAGACTGCAGCTAGGAGAATGTTTCTCTAATTAAAATTAGAAAGTGAAATTATTTTTTGAAAATGAAAAGTTGTATTTCCTCCTAAAGCAAAAAGGAAAATCTGCTGAAGCAGACACAGGACAGAAGCAGTTCTGCTCTCAGGGCACCAGGTACTAAACAGAACAGTCTGAGGAATCATCTCTAGCACCTACGTACCAGGAAGAGGTTCCAGGAGGGATCAAAACTTGTGTAGTGGTTTCCTGTAAGATTAAGAATTCTTCTAACATCCTATCATTTGACTACTAAAAACCTATTTCATAATTTCCTTTTCTTTCCAGAAGTTTTAACTGACATAACCAATATTGAGAAAAATTATTTAACACTCCATTTCATAAAGCTCAACAAGAATTTTAGTCTGACTGATGCCTTAGGTTGTAACTTTTATATTTTTCAAATCCTGTATCGCCTAGTGTGTAACTGTGGAGTTCCTTGCAGCTCGTGAGCTGCTCTCTTAGGCCAGACAGACACAACAAAGCCTCTCTGAGCTCGCTGTTCAAGAACACTGGGGCTGTCCGAGGCCCAAAGGTGTGAACTACAGCCACGAGAGAGGAGGAGAAATTGAAGAGAGCTAAAGTTATAATTGGTGAATTTATGCTGATATGCAAATGACTCAAACCTATAACAGTGTGAAGAATTCGTCACTGTCGTCCATCTTGGGGTCCATTTTGGAAGCAGCCTCTGGCTCCCCAGGGTGTACCTTTGAAGGTCTTTCAAATAAATACCTACTTTTGTTCCCTTATTCCTGTCTAGTCTCTGTTTCTAGGTAGCCAAACAAGGCATCATGACGTTCAGTAGAGATTACAGATCCACAGTACTACTGATATACCATTTATTAGGCTGACAAAAAGAATGAGTTAACTACGCAATCTGCTGCCTTTTGTCTTAGTCCACTTGCTTTTATATTCAGGCTCTGCCTGTTACTACTTTGAAAATATATTTGTGTAATTGGCTTTAATGATTAAGAATATTACAGAGAGAGCCAAGCCACAATATGGTAAATGTGAAAATGGCAAGATTTTAAATTTAGATTCCAAGTGTCCAGCAACTAAGCAGGGCAAGCTGAAAAGAGGGGGAATTGCTACTGCACTGGCCATGAGTCAACTCTTATACGCTGATTACCTACTGTAAGTACCAGTAATTTTGATGGTGTTTGGCAATCTTTATTTTACTTACAAATACTTGCATAAAGGCAAAATAAGGCATTTAAAATAGCCTCAAATCAGCTGTAAGAATAAAACCCAGCTGTATTTACTGTCCTCCTAAAAAGGCCCTACTGCTGCTGGACCAAAATTTGTGGTGCTCCATAACTACTGAAATTGTGATACAAGATCGCATCCACTTTTACCTTACCCTAAGCAATACTATTTTCTACAGCTGTAAAGGAACCACACTGTTATATACTATGCACTATCATATTATAATCTATTTAAAAGAACTGGCACAGCTACAATAAAAATCATCCTTTTTTGTAACTTGTTCTTTGTAAATTACCCAAATGCTAGCAGTTGAGGAGAGCCTTTGGTTTCTTTTCACGTTGGCACTGTAAACCCCCTCTTGTTCGAGACACACATATCCCTCAACTTCTGTCAAAAGCAAGAACAAATTTCCTAACCAAAACTGAAAAGTCCTTGGCTTTTCAAACGACTATAAATTGCATGGCTAAGTGCATATGGCCACAGGGCTGTCACAGTTACTTTTCCTGACAATTCATCATAGCGTACTAATTCTGTAATATCATTACTGTGTCTCTTCTCACTGTACTGATCCAGCCAGTTAATTTAATCAACTAATAATAGATTCAGAAATGGATGCAAAGGGCCCTAGCACTTCAAATTATATTACTAGAGATGCACAGCAGTGAAAACAATGTATTCTATATTTTCCATTAAATATAACCCAAGTGAGTTATGTTCTTTTAGTAAGTTGGAGACTTTCCTTTAAAAAGGAAAGAAAAAATATTTTTACAGATTTAGAAAAGGTTCTTTCAACAAGATTAAAAAAGCAGTTTATTTCACACTAAGCATAACTTAAAACTACATTGCATTAATTTGAAGAAAAAATTATAACCAACTACTTAATCAATTATCATCATTACAGGTAAGTTTCAAGGTACAAAAACACTGCAGGAAAGAAATACCCATCTGCAGGGGCAGCTAAAGGTGTGTGATTAACTGCAAAGTGAGCCATTCAAAAATGGACAATTAATTTTATTAAATTTTAATCTTCTCTGAAAATGTCAATGATGATTAAAACATTATTCTCTAACACCTCAGACCGTTTTGCACGTCATGAAGACTAATACTTAAACTTTGAAGGATTAAAAAAAAAAGTAACCCAAAATGTAAGCAAGACTAGAACGCAACTGCATCCAATTTGTCTTCTAAAACATTCACAATCAATGTAACACCCTGTGAAATTTCTGAATGTGCAACACAGACTTGGACCTGATACCTGCTCATTTGAGCTACGAAATGCACACAACCCAAAGGGCCCATCCTGCCAGAGGCCACAGACTGAACATGGGAGTAGCCACACTTTGTACAACGAGTCCAAAACACACACGTGTGTGTGCACACAACTGGAACTAATGTACAGACCTGTGTGTTCTGAATAGCTCAAGTCCTTCAAGATCAAGGTGTTTTTGCTGTCCTGTTCTCAGAGGCTGAGGTGCAGCACTCGCTCAGACGTGGCACAAGGGCAGAACCCATTGAGCACTTCCTGGCTGTTCCCACTCCCGGCAGAGCCCAGGGGCCACACTGACCCGAAGCTTTTGGCTGAGCTGCTTCAAGTACCCTTTGCACTACTGGAGCATTAAAAAGGACAAAGATGCCACTCTGGATATAGTGCATTGTGAGGAAATCATGTTCAAAAGACCCAATTTCAATCCCCACAAAGAATTTTCTACTGAAGACTGAATCTAGAGGAATTGCCAATGTCAATTCAATTTATCTTTTGGGGACCTTAGACTAAACTCAATGAAACTCTTCACTTGCTAAGCCAGTTTGTGTATTGGGGCCTAAAATATGGCAAAAAGTGTGTTTCCTGATGTAAATAGAGTTAATTTTGGCAACAGTCAGTGAGGAAGGGTGATAGAGATTTATAGACTTACTCTCTGGCCATGATTCAGGAAGGCAAACGTTTAACATTTTAAAGGCAATTAGGGGCCTCCAAAACGCAATTAATCTTCTGTACCTGCCAAAGTACCCTCCCTGAAATGAGGGTGCCTGAATTCAGACTTACATTAAGTCCAGACTAAATACATATTTCTTAAAACACATTATGCAGAGTTCACCGTGTACTCTCTCTTTCAGGTGTCCAAATTCATTTGTTACTAAGTGCGATTCCAATTATGCCAACCCAGTCTAAAAGCAAGGCATCTGCTTGAGTACCATAATCTAACAAAACAAATAATTTTCCTTTCATCAATATACAACAGCTTTGTTCATTACTGGGAAACGTTAGGTGGTGAAGTATTGAGTGCTATGCATTTTACGCTTAAATCAATGTACTGTCTTGCAGTTATGCCACCTAATGTGTTTTTAAGCCATGCGCTACAGAAATCAATGTGGTTCTTATTTGATATTCAGTGTTAAGTTCAGCCTCATAAATTCAGAATTGCACTCTGTTATTTTGATGGTTATGTATTAACCATGTCCTGTAAGTTTTATGATTTTATATTCAGCCGTGCAGTAAATCATGCCAGTTATACACAAATGGCATGTGCTGAATTTACTTTTACTGCCCGTTCTAAAAGAGAAAGTAAAGGATGATTCATTTGACCTATTGGGGAAGAAAAATACAGTATATCAGATAAAATTCAGAAGGTGTATCAGTAGAAAAATTAGGCTCCATATAATTTAACTGAGTCTTTTCTGAGACAAATTGATTTGTAGCAGATAAATGTGTTTGATATACTTCATCTTACCAATATTTTACACGGGACCAGGCACACAACAGTTGATCATTCTCTGGAACACATCTAGCAGGTGCTCTGCTATTGTATAGAAATCTAATGATACACTGAAAAGATTTTTTAAAGAAATGGATATTGATATACAGAACAAAACTCAAGCCCTCTCCCAGCAGCTTCTAAAATATGTTAATAATGGAAAAAAATTCTTAGTTTGTGGGAGTTTTTAAGTATCCAAAAAATTTTTTTTTATAAGAAGCCAGAAAACAAGTGCTCTGCAACACTCACTTTCTTTAAGGGGAAATTTTGCTTTTATTTCTATTTTCTAATGTCTCGCCATAGAACAAACCACAGGCTCCCATATCAGGTGGAAATATAAAGATTATTTGCTCATTTCATTAAATATGGTGACACAGTGCAATGCCCTTAGTGACAGAGAAGACTTGATGCACCAAAATTCCTCTGCTGTCCTCCACTTTCTCAGGTCAAATCCTGAAGCTAAAATCCTTTCATGTTCCAAGAGCTGCTAAAGACTAGAACAATCACTTAAAATCATGCTGTGCAGCACTGTAATTTTAATTTTTTTAAAAGCCACTAAAGTTTAAAAACTAAAGTTTAAAAACTAAATGTTTAAGAATCACAGGATGGACTTTGTGTTTCTCCTGACAGCAATTCAAATAACATGAAATAATGTGACAGTATCTACAGTGTGGTCCAGGAGAAAAACCAGAAAGCTTTTCTTTAAAACTAGTGATGTATACTCTGGGCATTTATGGGGATTTCTATCCAGTCAGACCTCAACAGTTCATTGCTAAATCAGAATAAAAACATGTTAATTTATGTCCACCCACTGGGCTGGAGTGCCCGGACTCCAGGGAAGGAGGAGCTGCTGTCTGCCCACAGTTTACCTTGTCTAAGCTTCTTGGAGCCAAGTTCTGCATTTTGGAAGGGAAGACGCTCAGAACACCTCATTCCACGTATTATCATTATCATGCAGATATTTATCATTTTCTCTGCAGAAGGGAAGAAAACCCTCTTCACCACCAGCAGACTCTTCACAGCACACTTGTCTCAGTATCAGCACCACAGCTCAGAGCAGCCCTGCCTCAGGCCAGGGCCCCGGCCCCTACCACAGGAAGCCCCTTCAGCGCTTGGGCACTGGTCTGCAAGTTCGTTTATGGACCCAAAGTCATTAAAACTCCCTTCTACCATACACAGCAATGCATTTTATCCACTGTTTTTTAATCTTTGCTTCTCACTGGGAGAGCTCTTTAAAATCTGCAATGCATTTTTTTCCTCCTGCCTACCATGGGAAAAGATTTCCAGCAGCCATTAGCTACAGCCATTTTCACATCTCATTTTAACAAGCTATAAAAGCAGAACAACATGCCAATTACATGAAATAAATAAAATCAGTCGGTACAAGATGGCTAAGAAAACCTCTTGCACTGCATATATTTGTTAGAGAGTGTATTAGGGGTTCACTAATGCATTTATAATCCTGCAGAACAGTCTGGCACATCTGCATCTTCAGTACAACAGAACGGCAAAGATGATAGAATCCTCAGAGAATTTCTATTTGAAATAATTTTAGATCTGTTTTATGTATACCAAGGAAGCTGCCAGTCAATCTGATCTTCAAACACGCTGAACTCCACAGAGGGAATTCTAGTAAACCGCAGACTGTTCACCTAAATGCATTCATTTCAACAACATGAAAACTAGTAGCTGTGTTTGGCTAATAATATGTTGCACATTTGGAACTTTGTTAAATACCTTAATTGTGTAGCATAGAATAAGGCAGTTAATTTACACAAAAGGACACAGAGGTGAATTCTATGTCTACGTCTTTGAACAAAATAAGTAAATTCACTGAACATATGGCTTATTAAATTTAATAGTTCCTCTCCAAGATGATTCTGATTGCCATGTTTTGAAAGATAGGATTTAAAAAAAATTTTCTTTTGGATATTTGCCGTTAAGCAGATATGCCATCTGTCTCCCCAAATGAAAAGAAACTGAAGATTTTGATTACTGTTTTCCTAACCAAGATTTAGGGTAATGTATTTCTAGTATACTGATTAACTCGATCTGACATCACATCTTGGACCTGTTTATTATTCTTCTTCAAAGAACTACCCACATACGTGCCCAAATGTACTTTATGATGTGTGATGAGAGAAGCATAAGGAAGCACCATCACCTCTTACATCACTTCCAAGCACTGTTGGTGACACCGTGTAATTCAAATAGGCATCTTGTATTTTCACTCAGCTTTTAAGGAGACAGATGTCTAAAGCATAACATAACGCTCCAAACTGGACTTGGAATTTCTGTTGTGAAATGCTCACACTAAAGAAAGAGAAAATAAAAAAGGAAACCACTTGCAAATTTCATTGTAAAAATCTATTGCAAATAGGATGCTTGACTGAGCAGGTCACACGAATTCTGTATATCAAGGGAAAAAGTCTAAGTCTGACAGTATGCCAAATTCTTGTAATTTGCATATTTTATACTTCAGATCCTCAGAAGCCCAGCTCATTTTTCCTGTCTAGTTATTTTCCAGGGAAATCTTTTTCTCCAGTAGCCTTCAAACCCACACAAGCAGTAACTCACCTGTGTCTGAACCAAAATGATTCTTTCATTCCCACCGATAAATGTACAGACTGTGCATCTACTTCCTAAGTCACAGAGTATCTCTTTCAAACCCCGGTGAAGCAGGAGAGCAGCCCAGGAGCAGCAATCAATGGACAAATGGCCCCCGATCAGTCACAGGGACAGTGGGATAGCTCGGCATCGCTGCTGCAGAACCGCTGCAGGGGCGGTTCGGACCCACAGGGAGAGCACCACCGCTCGCTGAAATCACGGGGAGCCTCAGCCGTGGCTTTGGGGCACATCACGTTCAGCACTTGAGAACAGACTGAACAAAAATAAACCCGATATACAGTGACAGGCACGGCAGAAATCCACAAGTGGTAAAACCACAAAAAGAAATAAAAAACAGGTCCCAGCCCCCAAGTCCTATGTATATTATGGAACTGAATTATTGCCACAACGCTTGCCTGCTGTATCAATCACAGTACTAACCAAAGCACTTTTGAATGAGAACTGGACTCCAAACCCAGCCCTGGCTCCTAACCCAGCCCTGGCTCCTATCCCAACCTGCAGCCCCAAAACACTGAAAGCTCTGTGTGGTGCTGTCCCCTGTGCCCCTGGCCACCATCCCTGTGACACTCCCTTTTCTGGACACTGCAGACAGAAATGGGTTATATAAAGGTTGCAAAAATGTAACATAAATGGTTTTAAAAACTGCATTTTAAGCTAGGTTTTTGTTTTTTTTTTCTTTCTTCCTGGGATAGCCCAGCCAAAGCAGAGGCTGCTTTCTCCCTCAGGCAGGCTGCCTGCCTTCTGCCAGAGCAGCTCTGGATAACAGCAGTACAACGTGCCAACAGCACAGGAACACTTTTTCACATTTTAACTTTGCAAGAAGCACGAACAGCAATAAGGCTGAAACATTTTGTGACGCGGTTCAATTAAGTACATAAATAATATATAACCCCACAGGGGCCAAAGCGGAGTTGTGATACAGCTGGACAAACGGGACACAGGAAAATGTGAGAACCAAAATCGGACAGATAAGAGCTGCAAAACAAGCAGCAAAGATGTCCACAGGAACATGGTAAAAAGGAAGATGTGTTATGCTAGAAGTAGATGAGATCTTTACTTTTGGGGGAGGAGGACAAGAACCAGGAAAACACTGAGGAAGAGTGAGGTCAAACAGGGAAGGCAGCGCTCCTCACGGGTTCCCGCTCCCCACTGACAGCAGGAATGCCCAGAGGCTCACTGGACACCACCTCAGGTGTGCATCAAGCATGTGTTGTGAAGGCAGTTCAGGTGCTGCCTGTTACAGTCCCATGTGAGAGTACACCTGGATGACCAATAATCCTTAGGCAACAAAATTACCATGTGATAACTTTTCTTCCAAATGTTTGATTCAGATTATGAAGCAGAACTCAAGCACGTGTTCAACATACATGAATTTAGCTGTCTAAGCTAAGTTCATGTAAATTTAGCTATTTTAGCTATGGCTAAAAAGGGCTGCTTGGCAAGGACTCTGTATTAGCACCTCAATAACTGCAGCTGAAACACATTTATCTAACGGGATGGATCTTTCATAGAAGCTCCTGTACAAAATTATCACAATTCACTTTCTGGACTTTATGTTTCAATTAGATAAGGAAGAGTCTATAAAAAATATTGCCTCTGACATTTTAATTCCTCAGACTTCTGAAACTCTAAGATAAGTCAGTATTTTCAGACCATCAGGATTACAGAACAAACTACATCAAGTTTGCAACCATTTCCCAGACTGGTGAAGGCTTTATTTGGCACAAATAAATGGAATATGGACTACACTCGGGTACACCAAGCACTGCTAGAGCTGTGCAGGCTCATTCCAGGTTCCAGACCTACAATCATCATATTTTGGTAGCATTGCCATCAACTCACAGTTTCGATGCACGCAAACCAGAACTTTCCTTCATTATTATTGAATTATATTATTCATTATAATAATGAAGTTGCTCTCTGATTATTTCTCAAAATCCTTTTTGAAATACCATTAGTATTGTTTCATTAAAGCTTAAATGGACTTGCAGAATCAAGATTTTAGTTTCTAATTCTTGAAGAATTCCTTTGAATGTTGAGATTTACTAAACTTGATTACAACCTATTGTGCTTACAACACAAGCATCATAACAGCTCACAGAGTTTTGGAATTCAACGTCTTTCATAAATTAGTAAAATACATCTTGAAAAATTAGATAGAGTGTAATAAAAATTTTAAATTTAGTAACAGTGTATCTTTGTTTTGGGGGTACAGGCATGGCTGATCCATGAACCTCATGTCAGAGTCTCCAGTGCACTCTCCTTTCCTGCTGCTGGCTTTTCTTGCAGCATATCTGTTAGAACAGGTTTCACTATGTTTGTATTCTGATGCAAAAAATATTAACTAAGCAAATGATAAATGCATTCACAATTGCATTTAAAGCATGAATGAGTCATATACAGACTCACATATGAAATTTGAAACAGGAATTATCATAGTGTGAGGTGTTTTGGTCCAGCATTTCTGTTAGATACATATGTCCAGTTGCTCTCAAAATTTGTTGGGCTTTTATTAAATAACGGGTTTTTTTTCACAGTTAGAAAGTCAAGTCTGTTAGAACTCCTGTCAGAAACACACAACTTTGGTTCACACTGATGTATGTGAGCTGATTACTTTCAGCTTTAAGCATCACAGGAAGGTAGAACCATATTCCCCTGCTCAGCCCACAGCTCACAGTGCCCAGGAGTGCCCGAGAGACACCACAGGCTGATGCTGGGCGTCTGAACAGCCCCTGTGCCACTCCCGGTTAATTCATGTCACAGCATCCCAGCACCGCCGCAAATACAATAAAATAGCTGATAAATGAGGTTTTTGAGATCATACCAGTGATTTCTGTCATCCTGCTCACTCTGACACAGGTCAGATTTCCAACAAGTGCATATGTTACAGTTCTGTCTGATGGTTTATAACCAGCTTCTGACAGTGTCTTTAGGTCTCTATCTACATTAATTTCAAAGTCACTGTCTTCCTTCTCTCTCCTTGTGCAAGTTTGTACATCTTTATAATACCTTCTGATTAATTTATCACATAGTAAAGATTTTAAAAAATCATTATCCTTTTGATCTAAAAATCCTTGTATTTCATCTTTAATATGTTCTTTTGAGAGGTTCTTTCTGGAGAAGTTGCCACATATGTTCTACTCCTCTGAGACGTAGCAGCAAAGCCCAAGAAATACTTCAAATCACATTTTAAATGGTTTGAAAAGATTTTGTACGGAAAAAAAAAGCAACACTTCTTTCAATCTAAGAAAAAATGAGAATATATTGCAGTACATATGGCACAAGAAGACTAACAAAAAGGAAATATATGAAACCAATATTTGAAAGAGTGTCAAAATTTATCACCACAAAAGTGATCTGAAGCATTTTTAACATTCCATTACTTCATGAACTAGACTCAAATAAGGAGGGACAAAAGTCAAGAAAATAAAAATATTGATTTCTTCAGGTCATTTTTCTAAGATGATCATTATTTCTGTAAGATGATCTCTTCCTCCATTTGTTTTAAGCCATGCAAAGAATTTATCTGATGTAGAGAAAGAGAATAACCCTCACTTTTCACATGAATACTGTAATATTCTGCTTTATAAAGAATGCTTTTAAGCCATCACATGTCAAACAGGACTAGGAGATTATCTGGAACCACATTAATGACTTAAGCTCAAGCCACTATGCTACATTAGAGAAAAATTTAGGAAGGTTGAATAAATGATCTTTCAGACAAAGACAGGCAAATGCCATAATATTTTTACCAAAATTGAAAATGATGGGGGAAAAAGATGGTGAAATGTATCAGTAAAAAAAAAACAAAAAAATAAAAAAACAAAAAAAACCCCCGAACACCACACAACAACAAAACACACAAAATATCAGGGAACTGACCAAAACCAGAGAAAGCATACTGATGCCTGCTCTACCTCGTTTACTCTTCACCATGTACAATTATTTATCTTCATGATGCTGACTGTGAAGTCCTCAGAATTCTGTCCAAATCCTCCCCCTCAGCTCCAGCCTTCCAGCTGAAGCACTGCAGTACTGACTGTTCCCGGAGTGTTTTCTCAGGATCTTTAGCAAAACAGCTGGACTGCCGATAACACAGAAAACACTGATTATTCATGTCTGCCTGCCGTGGTTAGAGGTCAGTCTCCTAACATTTATCACAGGTCTCTTCTTTGTCTTTTTGCCTTAAAAAACCCCAACCCCCCACATAACTGTAATCACACCAGACTGTCTTCATCTGTCCTGCTATCTAGAAAGGTAAAATGTAATTAATTAATTCAAACCACATAAAAAATGTGAAAACATATGAGAAATTCTGCTTTAAATTAATAGAAACCTTCATTTGGAAAGATTAGATGGCACTCTGTCACCCACAAGAGCTGATACCGGGCTCCATTATGTACTGAGTGTCCTTATTCCTGTGAAAGGACATTTAGTCCACAAATAGAGAAGCTTCAGGGGACAGGACAGAGAGTCCTGATTGAGACAGGACATGCTTGGAGCATGATTCAATCCCAAAATTTAGGACTAAACTGAATATGCATACTCATTTTCAAATACTCTTAGGGAAGTCAAATTATAGGTTAAGGAATAAAGTATCTGAAAGAATTAAATCTGGCTAAGTATCACAACAGAAGTGGTCTTGAAATATGCAGTAATTATCCAGAAAATTAGAACTGGCAAATGAATATAGATGATTGAGACTCAAGGAGACTTTGAGAAGCTGCCCAGGGATATATTGACAGGACTGGGTACATAAGGATTATTATTTCACTATTTAATACTGAAAATGTAGAGGACTCTGCAAAAGAAGAAAACTAACTGATTTACATATATTATTAGCCTCAGAAACACAGCTTGGAAGGTTTGCTATACTAAAAGAGGCTTTAAAGTGAACACCAGCATCTGTATACAGATGAAAACATTCAGAACTTATTCTCAGAATTGCTCTGGGTTACTTTTAAACAGCAGCACACCCGGTGAGCGAAGTTGCCTCGGATGGCAGATTCCTGCTTCTCTGCACAGCTCTGGTGTTCCACTGGCCGCCCCAGCCCCGGAGCCTCCTTGGACTCCTCTTTCTTTAGCCCCTCTGGTCACAGTCCTAACCTTGACCTAATCCTTCCCACACCACACTTTCTGTGCACTGAACTAAACTGATCAGAAACAAGCTTTTAACATGAGAGTTAGTGATGCCCTGTTTCACTGAGCAAAAGAAGTTTAAATAGGAAAAAAAAGAACTACAAAAGACAAACTCCAGTCAGTTAAGCAATTACAGCCATTCCCTTGTTTTGTCCATATCCACACTGTGTAATATAGCTTGAGGCTATAGCATTATGTGGGAGATATAAATAGCACATGCCTCCTTAAAATAATTCCCCTCTTAAAGAAAGCTGAAAAGAGGAGTAACTTCACTGTAATTCATCTCATTTCAAGTTTACTAAATATAAGTGTTCTGTGGAAAACTGATAAACCTATTTATCTAGTACCACTCAAGTTAGGAAAAAAAAAAAAATCCCCCAGGAATCACGATTACTCATTCTTACAACTCAGCATCTGAGGAAACAGAAGCTATATTTTCACTCTTGAACGCTAATTTGATGTTGAGAAAAGTCCTTTAACCATTTGTGTGAAAAAATCCAACTGCTACCTTTCAATATTTCTGAATGACAGTCATGGCTCTGAGCAAACAAATGATACTCACATATTGTGCCTTGCCTACAGGCATGTTGCTGTAATGGAACGATATTATGCCTTTTTACAAGATGGTATCTCAGCTTCAATAGGGCAAACACGGCAAGGAAGTTTCGGTTTCCATAGGCTCCTTGGACTTCCAGGCAAATACAATTTCACCAACTCTTCTCCCTATCAGCAACGCACCACTGAAAAGCCTGAATGACTTGAACAGTCAGCAATTCCTGAGATATTTATAACAACTTCAGAAACCACGAAAGTCATCCTTCCCACTGAATAGTTGCTCAGCTGCAAGATCTGACCCGGAGAGATGCTATTTGAAGGCCCTCAATAATACCAGCACAGTTCTTAATAAAATGAAAAGTAAAAAAAAACTACCAGAGCTGCTTCTTTCATCTCAGCCTATAGGAAATCAAGCTTGGTAAGTTTGTATTTTTATTTCATTTACCCACATTGCTGCATTAGGTATTTGGAAGCCCAAAGAAAATGCCAAAGGACAGAAGGTATAAATATGAGTTTCTATGGCATCTAGATGCCTTTCTGATATGCTCTGGGGATGAACCGGGCCTGTGATACATTCCAGGAATCAGCTATGTTTCTTAGAGTCCAGCCTGTGTAAATCTTTTTCAGACCTGAGCACAGATGGACAATCACTGTGCAAGCACAGCTAATGAACAAACAGTACAGGGAAGCCTAAGGACCTTACACATGTTCAATATTAGGGCAGGTGCTTCCAGGAGCCAGCACAGAATACACCAGCAAGTTATTCTGTAGTAGCTACACCTCCTTCGGTGACTTTACTCCCAAATAAAACTGCCTCTTCCTCTGACACCTGCGCTGTTCTGCTGCACAGTACTAAGTATCCAGAAACTTGGGGTTATTTCCATGGTAAGAAATGAGTTTGCACACAACTACAGTGTAAGTGGTGCTGATTAAATGTAAGAAACCCAAATGGACACCAGGAAAACAGCCCCGTTTTAGGACTGGGTTGTTCCAACTACTGCTTTAATCTACACATAGCTCTTTTTCCAGTTTTCTCCATAAGGCCACTTTTCTTGCCATTTCTTTACACAACTTAAAGGAGTGGTACCATATAGAAGCAGTACCTCTTCCAAAAGTCTGAGTTTGCACAAGAATGTGGAAGATCACAGCAATGGCACCCTCTGGTGACAAACAGCAGCACATAACGGGGTCAATAATCAGCCTGGAAAAACAATTAAAGCTACTTCTTCAAGTAAATCTGTTACGTGGAAAAGGATTCCTATTGCAACCTGAAAAATACAGGGAGTTAGCTTTAAGCAATGATAACCACCCTTCAAGAGCAGGTAACTTTAGGAAAAGTTCTTCAAGGTACAAGTTCTTCAAGGTACTTTCATCTCCCCAGTATCATCTTATCTTTCTTTTATGGATTTAGTCTAATCCAATGTTCTTTAACATTGAGATAGACAAAACATAAATTGAAAAAATGGTCCTCTACTACCAGAGATAGAATTTCTCGTTCACAGATGGTTAAGATTTCAGCATGGTCTCTGTGGTGCTACCAACAGCTTTTGAGGTGTTGAAGAACTTTGATGAGAGGTCTGTGAGCCAAAGACTAAACACGCAAGTGGACAAACAGCTGCTCATAAGAAATCTCTCACTTGATTTGAGAGGCAGAACTTCAGCCTTCCTGAATCATTGCCAATCATCCCCTGAGCTTCTTACAGGAAGAATGTAGAGGAGAGAGTCAGCAATTTCTAATGCTACAGAGAGGCTGAACAAATAGATAAAAGTACTTCCCTTATCACTGCCAAGGAAGGAGAGTGTCATAGAACTTGTAAAAGCTTAAATTAAGCAGAGTGTCGTCTTCAGCCTGTGTGAAATATAAGGAAATTAAAAGCTAAGAAAAGAGTTGATTTTTAGGTTGCTCCTATAGTATCTGATAGAAGCCATTCAATTCTGCCAGGAGCTTCGGCAAAAAATCAAGTCACAAAAAAACTTCATGGGTAAAATCCAGCCAAACAAAAAACCCAAAACAACAACAACATAATTGGGCTCATTAATTAGATTTTCTCTCCTTTGACCTAAGGAACAGAATTTAGGAAACATCTTTTATAACTTACTACTTAAGAACTAAGTGAAAAAAGTTTTATTATAGAAGACAGTAAAATAATAATAATCTCTTTAAAAACTCATTAGTTATGGGATAATTTAATTTTCAACAAACTCTGCTTATTCTAATATATACATATGAAACCTTTGGCACTAACTGAGCTATGGCACGATTTCCTATCCATTTTCCATCTGAAGAGGAATTCTATCCTACCTGAGTAGAATGTTATACTTCAACATCACGTTAACAATCAATTCAAATCCGTTGCCTTCGACAAGCTGACAGATTCCTTGAAAAGAACAGCGTGCAGAGCACAAACACAAAGCACATCCCATGAAATATTTAGAAAATGTAATGACACTTAAACATCCATCTACATGCGTCACTTTACACGTGTGACAACAGGCATTCACTGCACCACCAGAGCTGATTGGCCAGACTCAGGCTGAGCTTTATAAATGAAGTACTGACTAGAAAAAACACTGTGTACCTTGATGTAATTATGCACTAATCAGTGAAGTATGCACGTCTTTGTAATTAGGGAGATTATTAATAGTGGTATACCATACATGAGAAAAGGTACCAGTCTCTGGTGTTACAAATTCAGAAGAAGCATTTGGTAAAATTTCTCATTTTGAAAGGCAAAACAAAATAAATTCAGTGTATGGATTCCTGTGATCGGTGCTTCAGTTTACAAGGAAAATGTAAAATACACAGGTTTTTGTTTCACCTTAATAAATTTAGTTAAACACCAAGTACAGACAAACCTGCAAACCTTCCTGCAAAGGCTTTATCACTCATCAGCCACACACAATGCATTTAGCACCAAGCTGGATTGACTTTATCAGACACATATCTCTTTTATAGAAAAGAATAAAAAGGTATTATTCTAACTCAGTTATGGTTTGAACAAAGGCGCTGCTGCTCGCTTACCTGGGTGACCTATATCATCTAAGTTTTCCTTTATAAAACTAATAATTGACAAACTGAATAATGTGCTGTAATGGAGCTCTTGTTTAACATAGTTTCATCATTTCTCTCTACTAGATGGAAAGGCTCATGATTAAATAATAATTGAAAAATCTTGTGGTTATTTTGAGAGGTTTTTTTTAAAAGCTCTCCATGTTGTGACCTTCACACAATGATGTAGATACAGCTGCAGGCAAAAGCTTTTTCCCTTAGAATTCAGGAAAAAGGA